>MU224514.1:1939558-1952429 GCA_018584345.1 Thuja plicata
TTCACAACACTATCTTCTTCACAGGTCACAGTTTATAAACATCATCAGCAATTAAAACCAACCAAAATTTACTTTGTAAGGTTAACCTGGAAGTTTAGAATGTGAGTGCCAAAAAGCATGGTAACAATCTTCATGTAATTTCTTCATGAACTCAGAAAATTCCTCTACTTCATCACTTCTTTTCTCTTCTCCAAAAATATCTCTCAAGTCTGATATACCTCTCGGATGTGTACCATGAACAATCTCAAAAGGTGTCTTTCCAGTACTTCTATTTATTGAACTATTGTATGCAAACTTTGCTTGTGCTAACATCAAATCCCAATTACTTGATGTGTCTCCAACTAGGAATCTCAATAAGTTACCCAAACTTTAGTTTAGAACCTTTGTTTGTCCATCAGTACATGGGTGAAATGTAGAACTATACTTCAACTCAGTATCCAACTTCTTCCAAAGTGTTCTCCAAAAATAGCTTACAAACTTATTGTCTCAGACAGAGATGATACTCCTCGGTAATCCATGTAATCTGACAATCTCCTTAAAGAAAAGATCTGCTATATGTACTGCATCTAATGTTTTCCTACATGGTATGAAATGTGTCATCTTAGAAAATATATCCACCACAACAAATATGGAATCATTACCTCTTGTTGTCCTCGGTAAGCCAAGAACAAAATTCATGCTGATATCACTCCAAGGTTTCTCAGGTACGGTAATCAGTGTATAGAAACCAGTATTCTGACTTAATCCCTTTCCAACTTGAAAAAATCCACAAATTTTCACAAAATTATGAACATCCTTATACAACTGAGGCCAAAAGTATCTTTCCTTAAGCAAACTCAATGTTTTATCAATACCAAAATGTCTAGCCAATCCACTACTATGTTTCTCCTTAATCAAATTAGTTCTCATTGATCCTCTCTGTATGCACAACTAAATACCTTTAAACAATATATCTTCTTGAATGAAATAATATTCATACTTACTTTATTGATTTGAATTAGGTTCTTTGCACACTCTCCACTGGTCAAAAAAATTAGGATCATTTTCATACAAATTCTTTATATCATCAAAACCAAGAACTTCAATTCTCATTTCAGTCAACAAAGATCTTCTTCTACTCAATGCATCAGCAACTCTATTAGAAACTCCACTCTTATGTTTAATCACAAATGTGAAACTTTGCAAATACTCTACCCATTTCATATGTCTCTGATTCAACTTATTCTGACTACCCAAATATTGTAAAGCCTTATGATCAGTATACAACACAAATTCATTTGGCATTAAGTAATGTCTCCATTTCTTTATAGCTTGAACAATAGCATAGAACTCTTGATCATGGACAGAATATTTCCTCTTAGGATTATTAAATTTTTCACTAAAGAAAGCAATAGGTTTACCTTCTTGAGTCAACGCAACTCCAATCACACTTCCACTTGCATCACATTCAACTTGAAATACCTTATTGAAATTAGGTAAGGCTAATACAGGTAATTCAGCAACCTTCAACTTCAAAGTCTCAAAACTTTTATCAGCTCCATGTGTCCATTTGAATTTTCTTTTATCTCCTCTCATTGGCTCAGTCATAGCATTAAAAATAGAATTGAAATTTCTGATAAATTTCCTGTAAAAACTTGCCAATCCATGACATGATCTTACCTCATTGGCATTCTCAGGTGTAGGCCAACTAAGAATAGCTTCAACCTTCTCAGGATCCATCTTCAAACCATCAATTGAAATCACAAAACCCAAATACACAAGCTCTTCTTTCATGAAGGAACACTTTTTTAGATTTATCGGCAACTTTTCTTCTTTCAATCTCTACAACACTTGTCTTATATGCATCAAACGCTCTTTTGTATTCTTACTGAATATCAGAATATCATCCAAGTATATAATCACACATTTATTCAATAATTTCTTCAAAACTTAATTCATTAACCTCATAAATGTACTTAGTGCATTAGTTAAACCAAAGGGCATAACCAACCACTCATACAAACCTTTCTTTGTCTTGAAATCAATATTCCATTCATCACCTTCTTTGATTCTGATATGATGATACCCACTCTTCAAATCAATTTTGGTAAAATATCTTGCTCCACTCAAACAATCCATTATATCATTCGTTCTTGGTATAGGAAACCTATATTTCACTGTGATCTTATTGATTTCTCTTGAATCCATGCACATTCTCCATTCTCCATTCTTCTTAGGTGCCAACACAGCTGGTACTACACATGGACTCAAACTTTCTTGGATCAAGCCTTTGTTCAAAAAATCATGAACTTGTCGGTTAAGCTCTTTATTCTCGGTCAGTATTAACCTATGTGGTGTTTTGTTTAGTAAACTAGCTCCAGGAATTAGATCCATACAATGACTAATATCTCTCATTGGTGGTAAACCATCAAGTACATTATCTAAAATTATCTCCTTGTACTCAGTGAGTAACTTCTCAACTTCTACAGGAATTTCATCTTCTATATTCTTACTCAGTTTGTTAGGAATCAAAGTATAAAAAATTTCATTTCTTTTCAAATCCTTAAAAAACTTTCTACCTTCCATCAAACAAACCTTCATAGATGTACATACCTTGCCAACGGATTCTTCAACCAAAGGTAACAAAATTTGGTTCTTACCATCAACCCAAATAGAATATCTAATCAATCTTACATCATGTATAGCATGTCTATCATATTGCCATGGTCTACCCAGCAAAATATGACAACAATCCATAGGCATAATATCACACAACACCTTATCATAGTATTTACCAATTTTGAGATTCACAAAACCTTATTCACTCACCATTAATGTATGCTCATCCTTGATCCATGAGTTCTGATAGGGATTTGGATGCTTCATCCTTTCCAACTGTAATTTTTTGACCATTTCCTCAGATGCTAGATTCTTTGAGCTTCCACTATCAACAATCACCTTCCAAACTTTGTATGCAACTCTACATCTGGTTTTGAACAAAATTTTCCTGACAAGATCTTGCTTATCTTTCTCACTCCATAGTATCCTTCATATCATGAGATTTCCTTCCTTCTCAGCTTCACTCGGTGACTCCTCTTGCACCAAAGCATTTTTGCTACTACTGATCTTCTTTCTTGCATGTGTATACTCAAAGAATTTATGTCCTTCTTCACTAGAATTGTAACAAGTTACTTGGAACCCTCTTCTGCTATAACCACCTCGAGAGTGATTGCCTCCTCCTCAGTATGAGCTTCCACCTTTCCATTTAGTCTTTCCTTTGTCTTGAGATGTGTCTAAAATTGAATTTTCTGGTTTAGATCTAGTATTCTCACCATGAGATCTACCTCTTACTCTAGGGAATCTACCACCTCTTCCTCTTTGCCTCTTCTCATATCTCTTGTTCAATTTCTCCTCATCTCTTAGGGAAAACTGATATGTTTCTTGAATGCTTACCATCTTGACCAAGCTGATCTCATCTTGTATAGAAATTATCAATCCATTTAGGTATCTTGCTACTCTTTCCACCTCATCTTCAACATGTCCAGATCTGATGTCCAATCTATAGAATTATTTAGTATAGTCTTTTATCGATCTATCTTTCTGCTTCAAACTTTGCATTCTCCTAATCAGGTTAATCTGATAATCACAAGGTAGAAACTTGCCTTTCAATTTGTTTACCATCTTATCCCATACCTTGATTTTTTCTTTACCTTTCTTCTTTCGATCCAATTGCAGATGTTCCCACCATAAGGATGCATGACCTTTCAGCTTTGTACTTGCAATCTTGACTTTCTTGTCCTCTTATATATTCTCATATTCAAAATACTTTTCCATCTCAGTTATCCAGTCAATAAATTCACTAGAATCTAATTTTCCACTATACTTAGGAGGATTAAACTGAGGTGTGGATTTCAAACTTGTCAATTCTCACAGGAATCTCTCCTCTTCCTGATCCATCACAGGTGCAGGTGCGACTTCACCTTGAACTTCTTCAACTTCATCATCACTAACATCCTCAAGATGTCTTCCTCTGCGCTGGGCTGTTTCAACAGCTTCCAATCTTCTAGCCATTTGTCTAAGCATATCATCTAGACTTGGATCTGCATTTCCTCTCCCATGAACCATTTTGAATCCCTCTACATTTTTAGGTTAGATCGCAATCTTCTACTCCACAAAAATATCACCAACTAGGGTTAAGGTTTACAAGAAGGAACTTAGATCTCACCAGTACTTTGATACCACCTGACGCAAGGTTGGTAGGAAAGATGGGCCAAAGGCTCTCCCAAGTATTAAACCATCTTGCAAACACAACAATACAGAAGAAACAAGACACAGAGTGAGAGAAGGAGAAGCAGATATCATATATTTCATTAATTGATCAAACACAGTACATTTTGGGCTATAAGGCCTTCCCGGTTTTGTCCATATACATTCAATGAATTAAAAAAATGGTCTTCATACATGCGAGGTCTCATACCTGCCTTTCTTCTACCACAATAATTAATCTTTTATCCAATTCTACCATATGCTCCAAAAACTGTCCCCAAACTAAGAATAGATAAACAAATATATACAAGATTCCACTAAAGAGGTTAGCACTAAAATCCCTTCATGAGACCCAGATTTAGGTCCACACAAATCCCAATGAGAGACCCCACATTAATTATGACACAAAAATTAAATGTAGAAGTCAGCCATATCAGGATAAATAACTCGGGAAGAGCATCACCGAGCAACATCAACCACTCAGTAAAAGCATGCTAGAGCAACAGGGATGACTCGATAAGAACATACCCGAGCCACAGAAAACCAACTTGGTAAAATCATAACCGAGAAATAGAAACTAACACACCTCGAGACCCATTGGTAAAAAAAGACAGAAAGGATACCCGAGCAACAGGGTAACTGGGCACTTCACTGAGCAGTCGCCAAACAAGCTAAAGAACAAAAGCAAACATATTTTTGGCTGAGAAGGATTTCCAAGGACCCAAGATACTTCTGCATCATATTGACTATTTAGCAGAGTGGAGGATGTGCAGTAGATGATTTTAAACTAGTGGAGGGGCGCGTAGAAGGAGATTTGGTTAAGAGTTGGGATATTTGGCAAGAGATCCTTAGATCACACAGCAGTGGCGAAAGGCAGAGGGGAGTGAAGCAACAAGAAGAGAGGAGAGGGGTGATGTGCAACTTAATGAAATTAGAGTTGTTTAAAAGAAAAAAGATGAATTAATGGGGGGAACTGAGATGGATGGGAGGGGGAGAGATCAACTTGCTTTTCTCTAAATCTGAGAACAAAAAACAAGGAAAGGGTTGCGAAGGGAGAAGAGGTAAGTTCTATGAAGGGGAAGGAGCATCAAAAATGTTGTATAATATATACTGCAAATGGGGAAGGAGCAGCATTTTATTGGAAATAATGGGAGGGAGGCAGCAATATCCTTGGCTCCTCTGCAACAAAGATAGAGGAGAAGGGAGCTAAAATAGTAGAGTAGCGTTAAGACAAATGTGACGATAGAGAAAGGTTGTGAGAGGAGGATATATATATATATATTGTTAGAATAACTGAGAGGGAGGGGTGAATTAGTGGCCTAAAAAATTAATCCAATAATCCAATCAAAAACTTATATCACATATATAATACCTCTAGTTATCTTTTAGTCCTAAAATATGTATGCCTTTAAGTAATCTTATCAAATATATAATGCTCGGTGATTATACTGTTTATCCTTTTCTATTCTTTACCAAATAGCAATTCATCTTTTTCTAGCCTTTACCGAATATCAGTAAATAAACTTAGTGTTTACCGACCAATCTTGTTTTAGTAATGTGCAAAGAAAAATAGCAAAGCAATGAACCATATACACATTTGACACATGGATTTTTAACATGGAAACCTTGTTAAGGGAAAAACCACTTGGGACCGGTAACCCAAAATCTTCACTCTTCTAAAGTGAGCTTGGTGAAGAGCCAACCATGTTAAAGGTTACAAACACACTGTTAAGTGTGACCTTGTTAGAGGATTTAAAAACATTAGTTATTCTTTTGACCTTAGGCATTCACTATGTTGTCAACAAGAAAAATATTTTGATACTCTTGAGTATCTCAATACATTAAGGACTGTTAAATCCCACTTGATTAAGAGATTTTCTGAATCAATGGTTAAACTAAAATAGTAAATGATCTGTTCAATAATACGACTTTAACTTGCATTTTCAGATATATTATTAGTCCATAATACCTCTCTGATCAATATTCTCTTTTGTTCCTATGCTCCCCTCTTTGTTCTTTATGCTCGGTGAATGTTGTTGCTTCTCTATTGCTCGGTGTCTGCAGAATTCTTGGCTTTGTTCCTCAGCTTGTATGATCAGATCTGCATGAAGACTTCTATCTTCACCAGAATTATATTCAGAATTCCTCTCTTTCATAATGAATTACTTGTCTCTTCATATAGACATGATTTCACCATTTACATTCCTTGTCTTTCTTGTTCTTGACGTAGATATCTTTCTTGATCATGAAACCTTGCCATGCATTGCTTTAATCTTTAAAGTTTTGCTTTAGTTTTATCCCGTAGATTTCTCCTTGACAACTGTGAATAAAACTAGCTTTAAATCTTCAGTTCAACTAGTCGATAAAAACAAATCAATCAATCAGTTAACTCTATAAATAGCTTCTGCCAGCTAAGTATTTTGTCATTTCCTATCTCCAGTTCTTATCGGTGATCAACTCTTAGTTTTCTCGATCATTGACTCTAGTTGTCCTTAGGTATCAACATTGTGAACTGCTTGGGGTTCACTTCAGTTATGCTCGGTGTTGCGGTGCTCAATATACAATGTCACTGCGTGGGGTTCTTTGTCCATCAGTGTTTACTGTCACTCGGTATATACTGGCTTTATATGTTTACCGATAACATAAAATTTATCTCTTTGGTTTCTTGAAGCCTATGACAATATGTATATGACTAATCATATTATATCAAGTTGACATCAATGACAATACAATACATTAACTGATTTAATATCTTGCATTTACTTTCTGCAGCTTGGTGATCATCAACTTGTCATCTTCAAACATTAAATCAGTTATAGTTCATCAATATATATATATATATATATATATATATATATATCAGACAATTAGAGACCATATAAAGTTTGAAAAATAATATGAGAGATAAGATAAGCCTGCAAGAAGTTAATAAATACAAATTGAGAGAAATGAGTATATAGTAACAAATTTAAAAAATGATTAGAATATGCCTGCAAAGAAAACACGGATTACTATGAATCTTGTAAATGAAACGGTAGAGAAAAAACACAGAGATAATGGACAGGAAAAATCTTTAACCTTGCGTTTGCACGATTGAGGTCAAGATTTATAAAAAAATTGACAGAAATCACAAGAACTCTCTGGGGGAAAGTCGACCAAAGAGGGTTAGACACTAAATAAAATAGATACAAAAATCTACAAGCATAAATAAGTTAGTAAATTAAACTTCAAGCTTCTCTCTTAAAAAACATCTCCAACAAGGTGTGCTCCAATAAAATGGCAACCTTCATCAACAAAAACTCAAAACAAAGATTAGTTACAAAGCTTTGATACCATGTAAGGAAAATAAAAAGAGCAAGGAAATGGAAATAATCCAAGAGAGATAGATGATGAAGAAAATGTTACCCTGAGAGAAACATGAACTAGGATCAAGCACCCAAAAGACAATACAAGGAGACAAGAAGATTTTCAAAGGGAAAAACAAAGAAAAACCCCTTGTGATATTAGAGAGAGAGAGCTCATTTACAATAACTTCAAGAGTGGAGATGAGAAATGGGAGCATCTCTTATATAGAGATGAGGAGAGGAGTTACTAAGTAAATCACCAATATATGAATGCCAACATCCATAATAGGTGTGTACAAAGTGTAAAAATCCTCTTAAGGAGAATGATCTAATTTTAAAATAATTACAAGAAATGACATGTCATCCCACCTCGTCTAGAGGGAAAATACATATAGGGATTCCATAGAATCTCCTAATTAAATAAATGTAGGATACCTTGTTTTATCCTCAAATAAATAATTAAATATAACAAAGGAAAGATTAACTCTTCTAATAGTTATTTAATCACTATACATTGCACACTTAAATAAAATTTCTTACAGTTTTATAAAATGAACCCATTCACACATGGGTGTGCACACTTAATATTTGATTAAAAGGGGATTTACCAAATTTTTCCTCATCCTCCCTCAACAAACACAGCTTTGAACATAAATAATCTCTCACATGGATGGAGCTCACATAGATCGAAGGAGAGTGCAGCTCAACCACCCTTCATGGTCAAAGATTAGTCATCCATCTTGAGGAGGTTTCTATAAAAGGGGAAGCTTTCCTTGTTGAGAGGAGGCAATTTGTTTGTAGTATTATAATGTCATTTTGATTATAGGTTCTACTCATGGTAGAAGAGAATCTTCATTCCAGTATAGCATTTGCATTTGTTCTCAGATAGTTTAATGTTACTTTCATTTCTTAGTATTTGTTTCATCTTGTTAGATTAATCTCATGCTAGTTCATGCATTATCATAGATACATTTTTCATATAATTTTCATGTCTTGAAGAGAAAAGTATACAATTTCATGCATCATACTCGCCTTTGAATATTCCATTTTGGAGTAGTATAGTCACTGATTCTTGTGCCAATCTGATGAGCATCTATTAAGAAGAAAACTTTCTTCATCTAGGAAGCAATAAGCCAATTTTGGGGGTTTTGCACAATATTTGAGTTAAACTTGATGATTATTGGCACCTAAGCTAATCGTTTATTGAGTGTAGGTTGTTTTCAAATCAATACCATATTTACACCACACATATTTGGTGCCCACCATGGAGCTCGAACTATTTTTGGCCCCAATTTCATAATATTTTTTATATATTTTCTAAAATTATGTTTATCATTGCATTGTCTGTCTGATATACTCATACAAAAAAAATAGCTATTAGAGATTTGTCATTTCATGTTACTTGAATTATCGTACAAGTTTGCAATATAGTTCTTTTGTCATTCTATACTTCAAGAATAGTCGTACAAGGCATCATCTTTCCTTAAATTGTCATATGGTTTCTAATGTATTATCATACTGGTATTGATGTTATCTCTATAAGATATATTTTGTTGTCATTTTTTTATGTCAAAGTCATAGAGTCAAGAAGAACCAGTCGGTGAAAGGAGTTAGTTGTATATTTGACTAGTCAGCAACTAACACGGAGCCAATTGGTGAAGTCATACATAAGAGAGAAGTTGGTAAATCACAAAGAGTCAAAGACTGAGTACCAAGCATCTACAGTTACTAAGTATTACAGGACACCGAGTGGATAATTTTCGAGTACTAAAGTTCTTATAATTGAGTTGAAGGAGTTACTCAATCGAGTTAGACAGTGAGTCACAAATGTGATAAGGTCACATGTAATGCTTTTTCATGGCATTAATTACATTGCTACAAGCATTTATAACAATTTGTTACATGATCTACGATTCAAATAAATCAAAGTGAAGATCTAAGACATAAATCAAGTGGAAAAAGAAATTTTGTTAGTACCAAGAAAAAAAACAAGTATCATGGTAAAAGTGACATGGTCACTGAGCAGAAAAGAAGATCTAAGGGTTAAGAACGATTCATAGAAACCTAACGCTTAATATTAAGAGGCATAAACTCTTATATTTATAGGATGATTTATAGAGCAGAAATGAAGACATAATAGGGGAGGCTGATATTGTTGGAGAAAGTTAAAGGAATTATTTAAAGAACAAAGAGCAGAGTAGAGAGCACCAAATAGAAATTCAGCTACAACAGAGCAGATCTGAGAAGTGTTACAGTTTGATATTGAGGTAACACATATAAAAGAACATAGATTTTGAACAACATTTCATTTGTTGCATTTTTACAGACATTTTTGAGTAATTGATACTATTTTATTGAGAACTTTAAATCCCAATATTGGGTAGATCTTAACCGATCTTATATTTTTAAAACCTTTAATAGGGTACATCTCTAAGTGTAGAGTTTGTAAAAATCTTCTAACCAGGTATACCTAACAAGTATTTTTATACTCTTGACCGGGTAAGCTATCAAAATGGCTAAACATTGTAAGCTCTAACTGAGAACCCTTTATACTGCAGTTAGTGAATGTTGTGGGTGTCATCCCCACCACAGTTTTTTCCTCTAACCAAGGATTTCTACATATAAAAAATCATGGAGGTATGAGTTCTATTGTTTATTTTTTTGATGTGGTGTTTTATAAGCTTTATATTAATTTCATTTCAAATTTTTGAACTCAAAAAATAACAATCAGCGGTATATGGTTTTTAGGCAATTTCAGTTATAAAAAATTTAGTGGTACTGATTCACCCCTCCCCTCTCAGTCCCAACTTTCCATAGTCATTCCATCAATTCATATCAAAGCTACTACTCTTGAATTAAAAGGTTTGACCACCTAACAGTTAAAGATCTTAGTCATGGAAAGTTTTAGGAAATTCAAAAGGATTGATGGTCTTGAATCTGAGTTGGAAATTGCAAGAGAGTTAATCATTGATCTGAAAAATAAACTTGAGAAATCTCTAAGGATTAGAAGGAAAATATATGATGAATTGAAGGTTACACAAGAAGAAGTTCATACACTTGAGACAACATCTGAAGGAAGTGTTATTGAAGAGTCAGAATCAGCTATAAGAGAACTACTGGAAAAGAATGATTCACTTATCAAGAAGTTGGACCTAATGAGGATAGATCTTGAAACCAACATGATAAGAATGACCGAATTGATTGAAGGAAAAAGGACACCTAGAGATGAAAATAAAATGGAAAAGATGGTAAAAGACAAGTTGAAATCAGACTAACAAAGAAATATAATGAGATTATGAGAATCACACAAGTTCACTATGATATGACCAACCAACTTCTGAATGCAAATCAAGATAACACAAGAAAGGAATTTGAGAACCAAGCATTGAAAGATGAAATTGAAAGAATGGATCAAAGATAGAAAGATGAGAAAGATGCAAATGACATACTAAAAAGAAATGAAGAAGAATTGAAATATCTAGATCAGCAACTCAAGAATTAGAAGCAAAGGAATGACAAAATAGGAACTGGATTCAAAGAGAACAACACTATTGAGAAAGGAGAATCATAAAATGCACAGAAAGATGAAATTACTACACCCACACCAAAACAAAAGAAGCCAAGTTGCAATTATTGTGGGAAGCCTGGACACACTGCTAATGTTTATAGAAGAAGGAAAGGTAAAGCACCGAGTGCACCTAAATTTAATGGTTATTATTTTAGATGCAGTAGGTTTGGACATCAAGATTTTGAATGCAGAACTAATCTTGCTAACAACACGAGGAAACCTAAGTTTGATGGTTACTACAAAAACTGCAATAAGTTTGGACACAAAGTTGAAGAGTATAAAACAAAGAAAAGAAATGACAAGTGGAAGCCTAATTGAGAGAATGCTAATATTAACCGAGCAGGCACATCTATACCTTGGGACTCTAATACAAGAATTTCATGTTTATCTTGTGGAAGGTATGGACACATTGCTACAAATTGCATGTTGATGCATGGAATAAATAATCAAAGAGTATGGAGAAACTCGGGCATGGCATGTTTTCACTATCATAAGGTAGGACACCTAACAAGAAATTGTAGATGTCGAGGTGATGCACCGACCAAAGATGAATCTAATGTGAAAGATCCAACTATTGTTAATGAAATCAGAGAAAAAATGAACAAAACCTAGAGGAGAAAGACTCTGGATGAAGGAACATCATTCGGAACTACAGACAACACCATCTCTACCAAGTTGGTTGCACTAAGCTCCACCTAATTGGTGTGAGGTATGTAGGAACTGAATTCTTATTATAAATCTTACTTCAGTTCCTAAACATTAGATTTGAGATCCATATCAGCATATTAAGATGTATTTGGATAAGTTATGAAAATTTTGGATGAACATTGATATACATTGGTATTTTGTCTTACTCGGTAAAGAAGAGTAACTATGTAGTCAATATAAAGGTAAAAAGGGACTCGGCAAGCACATTTATTGCAAATTAAATGAGCCATTGGAAACGCTAATTATGGGAAACCTATAAATAGGTCATCTTATTATTCATTTTGGACCTAACATTTTTTGAAAGAGCATTGAGCATATTACAAAGTGATTATTCTGTGGTGAATTAAAGAGATTTCAATTTAATTATGAATCTTTGCAAGAACATTTGAGAAACATTTATGAGATATCTATTGTACACCAAGTTGTGTTTGCGAAGTTGATTTATTATCTGTTAGTAATAACTAAGAGGGGGGGTGAATCAGTGGTCTCAAAAATTTATCCTTTAAACTTTAATCCACCAATCAATACACCTTAGATTATTAAGTCCCTATAAGATGTATGCCTTTGAAATACTTGAAATAAATAACTGTCTATCGGTTTACCTTGTCTGTCCTTATTCTCCTTGATTACCAATAGGTAGTAAAAATTATTTACCGATGCTTAGTAAATATGCAGAGTATACCAATCAATCTAGAAATGCATATGTGAAATGTAAAACAATAAAGTAATAAACCATTCACACATAACACATGGATTTTAACGTGAAAACCCTGTTAAGGGAAAAACCACTAGGACCGGTACCCCAAATTTTCACTCTTCTATAGTGAGCCCTGTTAGGAGCCAACCCTGTTAAAGGTTACAAACACATTGTTAAGCACAACCTTGTTAGAGGATTTTTATACATAGATTGTCACTAAGTATCTGGAATCTACGCTACCATCCTTGAATCAGCCTCTAGACTGTCAATAGGCTTTATGCTAATCTTACTACCATCCTTGAATCAGCC
>MU224514.1:1958140-1975775 GCA_018584345.1 Thuja plicata
TAAGGCTTTCTACCTTGGCTCTCAGAACATTTTTATCACCTCCATGTACAAGCTTTAGCTTATCCCACATTGTCTTTGCATTTTTGCAATCTTTGACATCCTCAAATTCAGCATCAGAGAGTGAGGCTAAAAGCTCTATAACCATGCAGTTATGTTCATGCTTTACTCTCAATTGATCTACCACCAATGGTCCTATAAGAAACACATATTCAGTATCTAAGTATTGAGTAATATCATTGCCAATAGCTGATAAGTGGAGTTTTATCCTGCTTTACCATGAAGCAAAGTTGTCTTTGTTCAACTTGGGCACATCTCGTCTATTCATCTTGTGATCTTTACTTAGGTCTTAAAACCTTCCTTCTAAGCACACAAGCTCTGATACCAATTGTTAGTAATAACTGAGAGGGGGGGTGAATCAGTGGTCTCAAAAATTTATCCTTTAAACTTTAATCCACCAATCAATACACCTCAAATTATTAAGTCCCTACAAGATGTATGCCTTTGAAATACTTGAAATAAATAACTGTCTGTCAGTTTACCTTGTCTGTCCTTATTCTCCTTGATTACCGATAGGCAGTAAAACTTATTTACTGATGCTCAATAAATATGCAGAGTAAACCAATCAATCTAGAAATGCATATGTGAAATGTAAAACAATAAAGTAATCAACCATACACACATAACACATGGATTTTAACGTGGAAACCCTGTTAAGGGAAAAACCACTAGGACCAGTACCCCAAATTTTCACTCTTTTGAAGTGAGCCTTGTTAGCAGCCAACCCTATTAAAGGTTATAAACACACTGTTAAGTGCGACCTTGTTAGAGGATTTGTATACATAGATTGTCACTAATTATCTGGCATCTATGCTACCATCCTTGAATCAGCCTCTAGACTGTCAATAGGCTTTATGCTAATCTTACTACCATCCTTGAATCAGCCTCCTTCTTAGACTGTCAATAGGCTTTAGGTAAGACCGATGCTACTATCATGAATCAACCTTTTTGGTAATCTGTTAGGATATACCTCAATTATAGAAGATGGCTAAGTCCTACTCTGTTAAGAGACTTAATGCTTCAATGGTTAAACTGAAACACAATGACTTGTTTCTAATGCAACTTTGAATGGCAGATATTCAGATCTATTTACTTACAATACCTCTCTGATCATTGTATCAATTTAGTTCCTTTGTACTTCAGACTTTCTGCTCTGTGATGTTGTGCTTCACTGTTCGTCAGTGTCTACGGAATTCTTTAGCTCTCCCTTAGCTTGATTGATCAAGACTGTATGAAGCTTAACCTTCACCAGTTTCTCTTCAGCATCTTCTTTCAATTCACTCCCCCGTGTATCTGATTGCATTCGGAAATGAATTATGCTTGTCTCTTATATAGACATGATATTCCTTAATTCTTGATTCTTGATTCTTGATTCTTAGCTTGAAAATAATCCAGCCAAATTGATTTACGGCTTTAACTCCTAATTTATCTCGTAGTTATCTTCTTGCCAGCTGTATAAATCAATTTCTTAACTACGGTTGAATAAAATAAATAAAACAACTAGTTAAGTCTATCCTTAAGCTCTGTCAGCTAGATATTTTTTCATTTTCTGATCTCTCTGTTCTGTCGGTCAATTCTGTAGTTTGTCCCTGATGACAACTGCCAGTTCCATCGGTGCAACTTCAGTTAGCTTTGGGATCTCCATCCATCAGGCATCATTGGATCTTTCTCATCGGGCAACACTATTTTCAGCTCGTCAGGCATCCTGTGATTCTGCTTTGTCGGGCAACACTGTCTTCTGCTCATCGGGCATCACTATGACTTTATCTCTGTCTTTACCGATGGTGTGCACTCCGTCGGTGTTGTCTATCACTTAGTGAATACATGACTTTTATGCATTGTTAAAAGCATAACCTCTATTCCATTGATTCTCTGAAGTCTTTAGCATTATGTATATGACCATACAAATGATATCAAGTTTACATCAATGACAATACAAACCATTAACTTATTTAATGTCTTGCATCATCTTCAACTTAACATTATCAAACATTCAATCAGTTACATGTCATCAATTATCAACTCTGCCCTATTTTGTTCAAGCGTTACATTTTGAAGTGGTGATGGCACCTAAGATGCAAACACTAGTTCTAGTGAAGGATTTCAAACTATTAAACCTGAAATACAAGTTATCCCCAGCTATAGCCATAGAAATTGACATGATGGGAGCATTTTCTTCAATACCACCACGAGTCCTTTTAATTGAAGATTTCCATACATTCATACATTGTAAAATTGAAGATCTGTGTGAAACCAAGATTGATGCTTCATTCAACAAGTTGTGCATGGATGGAAAAGTTAAAGATGAGCACACCCATCTGGAAACTAAAGGATTGGTTCATGCTATACATTTACCAAGGGTATTCAAGATTGAGTGGGTTAGGATGGTATTCATCTGAGTACATGACCAGTTCATGTGGCTGGATGGACCGATTAAAATTACTAAGGATGTGTTGCACATCATCACTGGATTCCCTATCAAAGACAGACCAAACGAAATTAAGCAGATTGACAAGGGTAAGCTCACCTAGCTAACCAAGGTATAATGGGATGGCAGAGGAATGAGGATATATACTGTGACAAATCCCAAATTCAGCTATGCCTGCAACATCATATCTTACTGAGTGTTTCAATCATCCTGAGTGGACAGTGTACCATGTAGAGCAATTGATCTAGCATACAAGATAGTGAAGAAAGGACTACAGATAGATCTCTGTGAAGTTTTGCTGAAGCAATTAGAAGACAACATAAACACAATCAAAAAGGAAAAGGCCAACACTTTGAAATGTGGTTCATTGTTGGTATGTATCTTCTTCTATTACCAAAATTCATTTCCCTCCATTGGAGATGTAGTTTGGAAGTTTGGTAGGCCAGTTATATATCAGATACATGAGTTTATAGACAGTCTAGGAGATAATTTTGATGCAATCATGTCTTATTATTTTTTGAAGTTCCACGCTTGAATGCACAAAATATATAGAGTTACACCTCAACTAGTTGCAAAATATCAGGATAAAATATGTTTTGAAGTAGATACAGATGTTTTTATAGTTAAAGTTGTTGAGCCGAGAGTTGAATGGATTTAACCGATGGGTTATGAGATGGAAATTGATATTGGTTCTAAGAAGATTGAAGCCTTATTAGAAAAACCAATTGACCCCAATGAAAAGAGATATGGCACTTATGAGGAAGTCAAAGACAAAATCAAGAAAGGTATTTTGGTACCTAGTTCAATTAAGAAAGCAAGCAAAATGATTAATGTTTTATCACAAACTCTTGGATTTGATGATACTTTGGACATTGCGAATGCACAAGCCATTGTAGTGGTTGAGAAACAAAATGAAAAATTGCCCTCATCGAGTAAGAGATGTACTACAAGGAACACTAGATCACTAGTACAACCTACAAAGAAGAAAACTACATAGGTAATTCAACTGGAAGGAAAGACTTATGAGAGGACCAGAGGAAAGAAACAACCTATAAGAACAAGGAGAAGATTATTACTTGGAAAAGAGAGTGAAACAAAATCTGATGAGTCTAACAAATTTGTACGTGTTTCTAAGCTCTCATGAGTTCCATTAAGTCTTGATGATTTTCTAGATAGATTAAAGGAATCAGGAGGATTTGGAGGATTTAGGCAAGTTAAGTATCTAAACAGGAATGAGGAATACAAGAAAGAGATTGAAGATGCAGTTGTTGTAACATTAATGAGATATAGAGTGACACCTATAGATCTTGCAGATAAGCTACCAGAGGAACTTTACAACAAAATTGATGCAAGGTGGAAGTATGCAATTAACGTAGAGAAGGTGATGAAAGATATCTCTTATGCATACTATTCCTGACCTGGCACCATCTAAGATTGCAAAAGCATTGAAGAAACATTCAAAGAAATTTATAGTCAAGGGAAGAGCCCTGAGAATAATGAATGGAGACCTACAATTAGTTGAGAAGGATACAGCTAGAAATTAGAAAGAAATATATCAAGTAGATGATATTGAGAAATAAGAAACTGAGAAGATTCAAGATGATACAATTTTTTATCAAGTAAAGGAAAGCACCAATAAAATAGATCCAATTGATCTAACTACTAAAATGTGGAGATTATCATTGAGGATTTACCTCAAGAAGAAGATCTAGCAAGGAAAATATCAAAAGAGGAAGATATAATGGAAGTACAAGTGCAGGATACTGAGTACATGGATGTTTATTACACATCATTGTAGAGTACCAAACCAATAGTTGAAAAAATACTCGGTTACCCTGATGTACAAGATGTTGCTACTGATAATACACCAGAAACACACACTATAGAAATCAAGACACCTGCAGATACAGATAAGTTAAAGGTTGATGAACCTACTGACACTAAGTGCCAACAACATGAAGAGCCACCAACCAACCCTACCAATGTATAAAAGACACCAGACACTCAAAGTGAAATGTCGCAAGAATCAAATCTTGAGGAAAAGACCAAAGAAATACAGAAGGATGAATAGAAAGAAGAGAAACCCATAGAAGAAGTAAAAGTAGAAGAAATTATAGCTGGTACACATACCGAGTCACCAGATGCAACTAAGGCTTCACATTCCAGATGCTCTACTGGAGAGAGAAGATTAAATGAGAAAAAGAAGAGCAAAAATAGGAAACGAGTCATTGACTTAAGCAAGCCAATTATCATATTGAAGGGAGACCCTGACATGATGAATCCCAAATAATTATGCATTTATGCTGAGATTGTAGCTCAAAACATTAAGCAGGACAAGTTATTAGCAAAGAATAAAAAGGTAGACATCTTAGAAGATGTAAAGGAGGTTTTCTAGGAAACTCTTCTGAAGTTACAATCGTTGAATCTGAGCCCCTACTATGCCAAGTTATAAATTTAGTCCAACATATCAAAGGACCAAACAGGGACATGACCGAGTATATGTTAAATATTCACAAGGAGTCTATGGAGAAGAATTTGATGGAATATTTATTGAAAGACACTAATGTTGACAAGGTAACTCTTTCTGAGTTATGTACAGATATTGAGAAAAATCTCACATCCACCATAGAATTGTTTCAAAAATTTTGTGTTCTTTCAAATTTTACTCGTTAAATCAAGAAGAAAGAAGTAGATATTGAAAAAGAGCTAACTGGGCAACTTAAGAAGTTAACTACCGAGCCTAGATCATTCCACACTTATTACTCAAAAATTCAAGAACTCGTGGTATTTCAACTTTCATTAAGATAGGAGGAGGATAAACTTAGATTGGAGTTGCTTGAATTGCAAGCACTATTGATTCCTCATATCCAATCAATGCAGATACATTTGAATAAAGCCAATGACTTAGTTGATTATCTAGACTTTAGATCACTGGATAGTATTGTTGGCTTAGAAGAAGATATTACCGAACATGTTATTATACTTCAAAATCTCTGAGACACATGGGAGAGAGTATTTTATGGGATACAACAAAGGTATAAACATCTTTTTGAGAATTAAGATTTAATTTTGGTAGTTTTTTGTCAAAAAAGGGGGATTAATTACTATGTATATGCATATGTATTCATAGTAAAAAATACAAAAAGTATATATGTGAAAATTTTAAAAAAAAATAAGAGATATGTATAACATCCAAGGGGGAGTTACAAATTTTGCTGACTTTGAAAGTTTTTGTTAAAAATGCCCAACTAATGCCAAAGAGGGAGATTTTTTTTTTTTTTAAAATCGGTAACATTTTGTATTTTCATTGATAATAAAAAGAGGATTACATCAGTATGCCACTTCCAAGTTGGCTATCATATTACAAACATTTTTCATCCCTACCCCACACCCCTATATGGACATAAAAACATGTAAAGGGCATTAACACCCAACAAAAAACAAAAAGAACGTCTAGCACACAAGATCACCTAAAAAACATACGACTGCCCCAGAAATGGCCCTGTCCACCTGCATCAACCCTTTGTGCTTAGTCTTTGAACCACTTGGCCACCTCCTCCCTCAAGAAGTTGGGGATGGTTTGGTCATCCTGAACTGACCATGGCTTGCCCTTCGAGCTAGCACCCTAGCAAATCATGTTGCCCTTCTCACTTGTGCCCACCTCTTTCTGCTCCCTCCTCTTGAGTTGGTGGTGCAACTATTTCCCTGGTGCTAACACACTCTTCCAGGGCGTCAACTTCACAAAACCCCTCTTTTCCACCTCCTGCACCTAGATATGTTCCTGCAAGAACGCCATAATCTTTTTCCATCCTTTCTCTGCCTTCGATGTATGCACTCCTTGTGGATTTTCCAAAGACCAGACTATTAGAGGTTGGACTAAAATATCTCCTCCCCCGATTAGCCTCCATGGCTATTTTCCCATCTCCAACCCTTCCCCCAACACTGCTCTGTCCACAATTTCCTCAAAGCCCAACAACCATTGCGGGTCAACACTTGAAGCCACCACTCTTCTGACTTCCTCCTTGGTTTCTCCCACTGACAATGCTAGTGCCACAAAGAGTGAAGCTATATCCAAATTGGAACATCTCCTCTAGAAGGAGTCCATACACTCCACTCCAAGCATTTATTGTATGTCTTCCATGAAATCTGCATCTTCAAAAATAAAAATGTTCCTCAGACGCCTCGTTGTGATCTTCCCCTCATACAATTGCATCTAGCTATCTAATTCAAGTGCAAAATTCACCTCCATCTCCTCCTTCTTTTTGAAAACCTTGTGATTTGATCACTATTTTCCACTTTGATGTCACACCCTTTGAACAATCTGGAAGGGTCTTCTTCGCGAGGTGCCAATAAATCATTGCACTTGTTGTCACGTGCCAGGCCATGAACTATCTTGAGAGTTGTTGGGTTTAATTTCTACTCCTTCATTAATCAATTAATATGTTCTAATTGGGGTGTGTGTTATGTATCCCTCTTTTTATTCCATGTCAAGACCTCTAAGGTCATCGTAAATTTCATATTGAGTCCCTTGTACAGAATTCGCACCCATATTGGCCAGCTTGTCTGCCACTTTATTGGCCTCTCTGTAGACATGGGAAACCTTAAAGTCCTCGTACTCCTGTAAAAGGCACCTAATTTTCTTAATGTGTTTGTCAAGATGCCACGCTACCCATTTTCCTCTCGATATCCCATTAGTGATTATCTTTGAGTCCCCTTCAAGGTGCACTCTGTGGATTCCCAATTTGGCTCCTAATACTAAAGCCTCTTTGGCCACAACACATTTGGCCACATTAGTCATACCATCCTTTAGTCACTTGGCCACAAAAGAAAGGATGTTTCCCTGATGATATCTTGCTATACAACCACATCTAGATACCCCCAGGTTGCCCCGAGCTGCTCCATCAAAGTTAATTTTCACCTATCCTTCCTATGGTGGTTGCCAAGATGTCTCTTTTCTTTTCTGCTTAGGATTAACCCTTAAAGACCCATTAACGGGCCCCAAAGGGGAAGATTGTTATCTCTATAAGATATATTTTGTTGTCATTAGTTTAGGTTAAAGTAATAGATTCAAGAAGAACCAGTCAGTGAAAGGAGTTAGTCATATATTTGACTAGTTGGCAACAAACACCGAGCTAGTTGGTGAAGTCATACATAAGAGAGAAGTCGGTAAAGCACAAAGATTCAAGACCAAGTACCAAGTGTCTAGAATTACCAAGTGTTACAGGACATCGAGTGGATAATCACCAAGTACTGAAGTTCTTATAACCGAGTTGAAGGAGTTACTCAACTGAGTTAGACAGTGAGTCACAAACACAATAAGATCACATTTTATGCTTTGTCACGGCATTAATTACATTGCTACAAGCATTTTTAATAGTTTGTTACATAATCTATGATTCAAATAAATAAGAGTTAAGATCTAAGGCATAGATCAAGCGGTAAAAAAAAGTTTTCTAGTACCAAGAAAAACAACAAGTACCGAGGCAAAAGTGACATGGTCACCGAGCGGAAAAGAAGATCTAACGGTTAAGAACGATTCACAGAAACCTAACATATAAGATTAAGAGGTATAAACTCTTATATTTATTGGATGATTTACAGAGTAGAAATGAAGGCATAACATAGGAGGTTGATATTGTTGGAGAAAGTTAAAGGAGTTATTTAAAGAACAAAGAGCAGAGCAGATAGCACCGAGTAGAAATTCAGCTACAGTAGAGTAGATCTGAGTAGTGTTATAGTTTGATATTGAGGTAACACATATCAAAGCACATAGAGTCTAAACTATTGGAAATTATTTGAGTAACTGAGAGGGGAGGGGTGAATCAGTTACCACAAAAACAAATCCAAGTCCCTTAGATGTCTTAATCAAACTTATCACTCTAGTCGGTTAATAAAATATATTCTGCTGTTACTTGGTTAACAAAGTAATATTAAGATATTAAATGTTATTAACCTTTAGTGATTAAGTGCATAAATATAAAGCATAAAGTAAATAACATGTACACAGATGACACCAAGATTTACCATGGAAACCCAATTTGGGAAAACCACCAATTGCAACTAGTCACTGTTTTTCACTCTTTTGAAGTGAGCCTTGTTAGGAGCCAACCTTGTTAAAGGTTACAAAACACACTGTAAGGTGTGACCCTATTAGAGGATTTAGAGGTCTTCAAACACTTCAATGTAGAAATGTCACCTTGTGAGAGGATTTATAAAAGGACTATTAAGTCTACTCTATTAAGAGATTTGGATCACTGCTACAATTGTTAGAGAGTATAAATGAGTTTGACCTGATTGAAGAAACAACTGAATTTATAGATTTAGATCTCTGTTCTGGCTTTAACTGGATCCTCACTGATCAAATATTCTTTTGCAGCTCAGTCTGGATATTTTGTACTTAATCAGAATTCCCTCTTACTTCACCTTCATTCTTCATATCAAAAACTCTACAACACATTTAATCCAAACTTGACCATGTATATATATGATAACCCTTGTCAAGTCGGCTTGAATACCCTTTCAAATAAACAATAAAACTTAAGTCTGTTGTCTGTAATTAACCAATTAAACATAAAGTGTAAACTGATGTTAGTCGACTGACACTAAATGCATAACTCGGTTAACACTGTAATCCTTCTGTTGGTGCCCAAAAATGATGGATCACTTTTGGCCAACTGACAGGTATAATGGTGATGCACCACTTGATACTTTTACAATTTTGGCTTAATCAAGCCAAGGCTGGTAGGCCTGATTTTACTTTGAACTATCAAATTTTCTATATTACACAACTGTGTACATAACAAACAAAGCTCCTCCCAAGGTGGTGAATGATCCTTGGAGGAAAAAAATGAATATCCTGATAATTTTTATTTTAAAACTTAACTAAAATGATAATCACAAAGATCCTAGTTTGAAGGTTTTGAAATAAATGATTTAATAATCTACAAACTACAAAGCATAAACCAATATAACAATTTCCAAATAATGATTAGATCAGTGCCTTCTAAAAACTTGGGCTATAGAGTCAGAAAATTCTCAATCCTACGTAAAATTGGAGACAGTTTTAAAAACTTACTTTTAATAAAGCAAGACTATCACTTCAAAGGCTTCCACTTGACTTATAATTCAAATCAATCTATACCGCTAATCTTATCGAATTTAACTCAAATTAAGAGACCGATAAAAACAAGAGAAGGTACGTAGATCTTTCAATTGATATTTAAACTATATCTATTAATTTTGAATTATGATACTTAGGGAATTCAACACAATGAAACACTCTATAAAATACAATATCTAAAATACTAATTGAAAACATATAACTTATAACCACAAATAAAAAGAAGAGCACTTATCTTTATTGATATTGAAAAA
This sequence comes from Thuja plicata, assembly GCA_018584345.1. Taxonomy (NCBI): domain Eukaryota; kingdom Viridiplantae; phylum Streptophyta; class Pinopsida; order Cupressales; family Cupressaceae; genus Thuja; species Thuja plicata. The sequence goes on from MU224514.1 coordinate 1,968,000, forward strand.
CTAGTACATTAAAGTTCATGTTGCAATTGTGATCAAATTCTATTATACAATGTGTTTCTCCTTTTATGATTACATTTTACACCACATATATATGTGGTTGAATATTTTTCATATCCCTTTAGGGTGAAACGACTTTATTTTTCATTAAAATTTAGAAAACACTTTTGAGGAAAAACTAATCAACTAACTAACTCATAACTACCTATCTTTCATATTTGGCTTTGGTCAAAAATCCAAATCAGATTGTACAAACTTAATACTTTTACAGGAGATAGGAAATTTGATTTTTTGAATTGGGTCTTTTTTAGATTTTCAATATTTAATCATTTTCATTCTCTGTTGACATCATCTTTATAGCTGGTCGAAATTCCAGCATCTCTAAATCCTTCGCTTGTAGAATTTTGATTGTTCCTGTCACAGAGCTTCCTTCCCTAATCCCTCAACTTTTAATTGAAAATTAATATGTTGTTTTATCCCATTTCATGTACTTCATAATATAATCAATTATTGGGCATGGACTTTAGGATGCAATTTTTAGAGTTTTATCACTATATAGGAATCCAAATTTTGCCAAAAATTTAGAGCTCCAATAGGCTCTTTCTGGGGACATATGCTCCATGTGAGCATAGCGAGATCCTAGTTATCTCTGAAGAAGCAAACCATTAGTTAACTATCCTCTTCATAAAATATTTGTTTGAACTTAATTTGGTGGCCCATGGCCCCAAAAATTAATATTATTCTTTTCCTCTGTCAAAGATCTGATTCTGATCATGTAATACTTTGAATCTCCTGAAAATTATATTATATCGTTCCTTTTCCTTACCAACTAGAATATTTGAAAATATAAAAGTTTCAAAATTATTCAATCCCAACATCTGATACTTTGTTGTATTTGATGCATCATCCTTATGTACCATATTCATTGGTTTCACTTTATCAACACAATCAATGGCTTTTGATTTATGTTTTTCCTCTGAGATATAATTAGGTGCACTATGTTCTTTTCTAGATGGAGGATCCCTATGCATATGATCAGTCATATAAATATCTAAACTAAGTTCTCTTGCTTGGAAATTTCCTTGTACACAATTTTCCCCATTTCCATTCTCCAGATATTGTTTCTCTTTACATAAAAGTTTTGAAGATAGCTCATATTCAGGAACTATCTTCTTATCAGGGATTTGATCAGATTGGACACTCTAATAATTTTCAGAACTAATCTTCAACACATTTTCATCATTATGTATGTTCGATTCTATCTCATTTTCACATGTCAGATATAAATTTTCCTCAGAGGAGTAAATGATGTACATCTCATTTTCTACATACACTTCCCCATACATATTATGAGATTCATCATCCACAAAATGATTACTAGGCCCACTTTTTTTATCATGATGATGATGGACTTGATTGCATAGAAAATATTCTTCAACTGATGGATTCAAGGGCATAGAAATATCTTCCTCTACTTCCTCTTCAAACAATGGATTCAGGAACATAGAGAACTCAAGCACATCTTCTTTTGCTTCCTATTAAAATAATGAATTCAAGAACATAGAGAGCTTGGGCATATCTTCATGAGAGATTTCATCTAAAAAATATTCTTTTTTATATGTTGTATGTTGTTTTATTTCATCTCCTCTCTTTGATTCTTGGAAGTTATCATCTCCTCCATCTAGTACTCCCTGAATACATACTGATCCATCAACTCGCTTATGATGGTGCATTGAGAAATAAAATTGACCACTCTTCTCAACATGTTTTTGATATTCCATGTCTAGTAAATATGAGATTTCTTTTGTACTGAGAAGATCTTCTTCCTCATCATCATGTTCATTGATACCTGTTTCCATGAAAATCTCATTACATACAGATTCTTCTTCAATCTGATCTAAATTTTTCTCCTCCATGTCATCACAACTATTATTATGCTTCTCAAGAATGGATGCTTCTTTATCTTCTGTATGACTAGTGCACTCATCTTCCTCACCAAGACAATCATCAAGCACAAGGCCTTATTCAATCTGAGCATAAGCCTCCCTTTTTATGTCTTCCTCATCTTCTTCTAATATATGTGCAAGGAACTTTACAGAAGGATCATGTGATGTGATTCCCACCTCACGCATTTTATTTATTAATTCCTTGTGTAGAGGCCTAATGTCTGAAGGTATCTCTCAAAGAATGCTCACCATTCTCATCAGCAAGTGTACAGAAGACTCCCCTTGGAATCTCTCCAAGCTCAAAAAGACATTAAGTGGAGACATTATAGGATCCTCTTCCATGATACAACTTTGGTCTTCATACTGTTCATAACACATGTTGTCTTCTTCACCACTCGCATCATGAAACATATCAAGAAACCATTGCCAAACTATCTCCATGATGAGATACATTGTGTGGGTAGTGATTCATATTCTTTTTGTGCATAGTCCCTTAAAGTCCTACTAAATAATATCATCACCTGATATTCTTGCATAGATCTCATAATGTTCTATAAATATTTAAAATGCATCCAAGTGTTGCAGTGCCGATTCATCCCATTCTCCATGGAACGTTGGTAGAAGTTGTGAAATTTTTGGGGATAACTTATTTGGGATGCACTAAAATCTCCTAAGATCCAATGGACTGATGCCATCTGTAATAAATGGTCTTCTTTGAAAAGGTTGAAACATACTGAAACAAAATTGTCTCCCTTAAAGAAGAGAACTATCATCTCTTTCTGAGTCTTCTCCCTCAGTAGAGTCACTAACTGAAAAGTTTTATTGAATAGAGTCGCCACCTCTTTCGAGGAAAATGTTGATTTTCTAGTCTTCTAGATTCTTCCTTCCAGCAGAGTGTACTTTTAAACAAAACTAGTATAACTTTTTTCTAATTTGCAAAATCTGAAACTCTGGGTAACTTCACAATACTTATTGTGAGCAACTCTCCCCAGTAGAGTCGCCAATTTGTTGGTGCCCAAAAATGATGGATCATTTTTGGCCAAGTGACAGGTATAATGGTGATGCACCACTTGATACCTCTACAATTTTGGCTTAATCAAGCCAAGGTTGGTAGGCCTGATTTTACTTTGAACTATCAAATTTTTTATGCCGCACAACTGCGTACATAACAAACAAAGCTCCTCCCAAGGTGGTGAATGATCCTTGGAGGAAAACAAAAAATATCCTGATAATTTTTATTTTAAAACTTAACTAAACTGATAATCACTAAGATCCTAGTTGTAAGGTTTTGAAATAAATGATTTAATAATCTACAAACTACAAAGCATAAACCAATATAACAATTTCCAAATAATGATTAGATTAGTGCCTTCTAAAAACTTGGGCTATAGAGTTAGAAAATTCTCAATCCTACGTACAATCGGAGATAGTTTTAAGAACTTACTTTTAATAAAGCAAGACTATCATTTCAAAGGATTCTACTTGACTTATAATTCAAATTAATCTATACCGCTAATCTTATCAAATTTAACTCAAATTAAGAGACTGATAAAAACAAGAGAAGATACACAAATCTTTCAATTGATATTTAAACTATATATATTAATTTTGAATTATGATACTCAGGGAATTCAACACAATGAAACAATCTATAAAATAGAATATCTGAAAGACTAATTGAAAACATATAACTTATAACCACAAATAAAAAGAAGAGCACTTATCTTTATTGATTTTGAAAAACTAGTACATTAAAGTTCATGTTGCAATTGTGATCAAATTCTATTATACAATGTGTTTCTCCTTTTATGATTACGGTTTACACCACATATATATGTGGTTCAATAGTTTTCATACCCCTTTAGGGTGAAACGACATCATTTTTCATTAAAATTTAGAAAACACTTTTGAGAAAAAACTAAGCAACTGACTAATAACTACCTATCTTTCGGATTTGGCTTTGGTCAAAAATCCAAATCCGATTATACGAACTTAATATTTTTACTCTAGATAAGAAATTTGATTTTTCAAACTACGAATTTTTTAGATTTTAAATATTTGATCATTTTCATTCTCTGTCGACATCATCTTTAAAGCTGGTCAAAATTCCAGCATCTCTAAAACCTTCCCTTGCAGAATTTTGATTGTTCCTATCACAGAGCTTCCTTCCCTAATCCCTCAACTTTTAATTGAAAAGTAATATGTTATTTTATCCCATTTAATGTACTTCATAATATAATAAATTATTGGGCATGGAGTTTAGGATGCAATTTTTAGAATTTTATCACTATATAGGAATCCAAATTTTGCCAAAAATTTAGAGCTCTGACGTCTTCAATGCTTGACCGTTACTCGGCTGAAACTAAATTTACATTAATGCCTGAGTGAACTTGATTAGTACTAAAAATCACTTGTCTGATACTGGAGTCTTTTTCAATGCCCAAGAGAGCTTGGCATACACTGACTATGCTCGATTAGGTTTAGACATATATGTAACATCACTACATTTGTGTATACATTTGTGTAACATCAATGACAATATACAATTCAATAATTGTCTTCAACAATCTCCCTCTTTGACATTAATGGAAACACAACATGTCATTATACAAAGAATTTTAGAGCAACAGAAACAAGGATAAAAAAATTTATAATGTCCTTAGCTTCTTTCTAATTCTCATCCAGAAAACTCCCTCTGTCTTCACAATCACTAAAATATAGATTTCTCCCTCTTACATCAATATCTTTCTCAATAATTTATTTGGAATGACATCGATAATCTCTCCCTCTTTGACATCCAATTCCAAAGACTCCATCCAATGAAGTTGTAATGTACCTAATGTACTGATTAATATGTAATAAGCTCTGACAATCTGCATGAACTTGTTAGATCTTCAGTGTAGCTCGGTTGATGCATCACTAATATATTCTTTAGTGATCCTCAGTTAGGGGAATCACCCCTAGCTTTCCTCTAAGATAAAGGAATGCATCCTTAGGTAAAGGTTTTATGAATATGTCTGCAATTTGTTTGTTAGTATTCACATATTCCAACCTTACTTCCTTGTCCTGGACCAATTCTCTCAAGAAATGATACTTTATTGCAATATGCTTAGTCTTAGTATGCATCACAGGGTTCTTTGAAATGTTAATAGCACTAGTGTTGTCACAGTAGATAATAACTGGTTCTTTGATTTCCTCCTTCATACTTGACAACAGTTGTTTGAATCATATGATATTTGAATAATTCACTATTGTAGCAATATACTTTGTCTTTGTTGTAGAATGAGAAATGAAATTATGTTTCTTGCTGGTCCAAGAGACTAACCTCTTTCCAAGAAAGAGCGCTCCACCACTGGTGCTCTTTCTGTCATCAACACTACCTGCCCAATCAACATCAGTAAAAGTCTTCAAATCAAAGTTTCCTCTTTTCTTATACCATAATTCATAATATTTAGTGCCCTTAAGATATCTCAGAATCCTTTTGATAGCCATCAAATGATTCTCTTTAGGATTAGCTAAAAATATTGTAACAATACCAACTGCTAATGCAATATCAGGCCTAGTGTGAAAAAATATTGAAGTTTATCAATCATGGATCTGTAGGTAGTCTGATTTACCTCCTTTCAGTCATCATCATTAGACAAATTATGTCCAGTAAACATAGGTGTCCCAACTGGTCTGGAATCTTCCATTCCAAATTTCTTCAATATCTCTTTGATGTATTTAGACTGAGTAATGTAGATACCATCCTTCATCTGATGAACTTGTAAACCAACAAATAATTTGACTTCTCCAAACATAGACATCTCAAATTCCTTACTCATAGCTTCAGGGAATGCTTTGCATAAATTATCATGTCTAGTGAATAGTATATCATCAACAAATATCTATGCTAATAGTATCTTGTTCTGAGGTCCTTCTTTTATGTACAAGCTATTGTTGTCATTAGTTCTCTAAAATCCAATACTTACCAGGTAACCATGCAGTCTTTCATACCAAGCTCTAGGATCTTTCTTCAGTCCATACAAAGCTTTGTGCAATTTTTAAACCATATTCCTTTTGTTAGGATCAACAAAACATTCAGGTTGCTCAATATAGACTTCCTCTTCTAGAATTCCATTCAAGAATGCAAATTTTACATCCATTTGGTATACCTTGAATCCTTTATGTGTTGCATATGCCAGAAGAGTTCTGACTCCTTCAAGTCTTGCAACGGGAAAAAAAGTTTCTCCATAATCAATACCCTCTTCTTGAACATATCCTTTACACACTAATCTTGCCTTGTTTCTAGAAACATTGCCTTTTTCATTCAACTTGTTTCTAAAAACCTACTTAGTACCAATCACATTCTTGTCTTTAGGTCTAGGCACAAGAGTCCAGGTTTTGTTCTTTTATATCTGCTCAATCTCTTCATTCATGGCTTCTATCCAACTTTCATCATTAAAAGCATCTTTAATGGATCTAGGTTCAATTTCACTAAGCAATCATGTACCTTTAAGTTTTTTCCTTTTCATTATACCTTATGTTTGATCTCCAATTATTTTCTCAGGTGCATGATGCCTTCTGACATATTTGGCAAGTAGAGATTCCTTCTTCTTTGATTTTGGGCTTGCATCATGCTCAAACATTTTGTTCTACTCTTTTGACTAAGACTCAATTGCCTCTGTCTAAGACTCAGTTACCTCTGTCTGAGACTCAATTTCCTCTATCTGAGACTTGGTTACCTCTGTTAGCAGCTCAATTTGCACAAGTTGTAACAAAGTTTGTGTTGATGAATGCAGTGGTTGGCATGGTTGTTGTCCAATCATCATTGCTTGTGTCTTAGGTATAGTGTCAGGTTCATAATACACAAAGTTCCTCTAGTCCTCAGTCTCTTTACTGCTATGTTCTTCACTTCTCTCTACAAACTCATCAATCTTTACATGTACACTCTCTATGACTTTATGAGTAGAAAGATTCAAACATTTATATGTTTTGCTTTTACAGGAATAGCCTAGGAATATACCTTCATCACCTTTTACATCAAATTTTTCATTTCTTGCTTCCTTCAAGATGTAACATTTACTTCCAAATACTTTGAAATAATGAACATTGGGTTTATAGCCATACCATAATTTAAAGGGTGTCTGATCAGTACCTTTCTTCAGTTGAACTATATTCAAGGTCTAAACTGTAGTGCTGATAACTTCCTTCCAGTATGTGGTTGCAAAATTCTTCTCAATCATCAAGGTTCTTGCACAATACATAATAGATCTGTTTCTTCTTTCTGGTATTCCTTTTTGTTGTGGTGTACCAGGGGTAGATACTTGTCTCTTGATTCCTCTTTCATTGCATAATTCATTGAACTCATTAGAAATAAATTCACCTCCTCTATCAGATCTTAGGAATTTTAGTTTCTTTCATGTTTCCTTCTCAACATTGGCAAGGTACCACTTAAAATTCTGAAAAGCTTCTAATTTTTCTTTGAGAAACATAACAGTCATCACTCTAGAATGATCATCAATAAATAGAATGAAAAAATTATCTCCATTGTAACTTGTTTTTCCAATTGGTCCACATAGATTAGTATGCACTAACTCCAAGACTTCTTCAGTATTGTAATTCTTGCTCTTAAAACTAGTTTTGCCCACTTCCCAATTTGACATTGTGTGCATATTGCCAATTCAAGTTTCTTCAAAATAGGAATACCTCTTACTCTTTTGTTCTTGTTGTTGAGATTGCTAAAACGCAATGCAACCAAGATCACCTGCATGCAAAGACTATTACACAGAAGAAGAAGACAGAAGAGAGAAGGATCTAAGGCGGCCAAAAAGCCAGAGGAGACATCATGTTG
>MU224514.1:1978092-1992498 GCA_018584345.1 Thuja plicata
TCCTTATAAAGGATGTCGAAACCCTAAAAGGGCAACTGCTAGGAAATAGAAACTTTCCTAAGACTAAAGAAACTGCCTAAGTGAAACTTAAGCACTAAAGAGCAATTGCTAAATTACTCTAACACTTGCTTATGTTGACCAGGTTTATCAAAATTCACATGACATGATATTTTATGCCATAACCATCTTTCTTCTACTTGTGCAATAAAACATGAACTTTTAGTGAGATCGTGATAGAATAGATTACCTTTTGTTTGCTTGCCAGTTCCAACTAGGTTTCCTTTACCATCCAGGAGCTTGGCCTTACCATTCATGAATTCTACCTTGAAACCAATGTTATTCAATTGTTACACACTTAGTAGATTATGCCTTAGTCCTTCAACCCAATAAACATTATCACATTTGATTCCTTCAATTAGAGAAATACAACCTTTACCTTTCACATAACAAGGTTCATTATTCCCAATTCTGACACTCCCACCATCATAGTGCTCAAGATGTTCAAATTTTGTTTTATCACCAGTCATGTGGTGATAACAACCACTATCAATTATCCAAGTGTCATTAACATGAGATAAAAGTGAAGTCTTTTCATTTTCTTCATTATCTAACTCATCCTTAATAGAAATGTAAACCATTTCATCATCATCTTCATCACTATCAAAATATTTTGCAATACAACAAGATTTCTTACCTTTGTCCTTGTAGCTTTTGTAACTTTTGAAATAATTATTGCCTTTGTACTTATTGAAATTTCTCTCATCTTTGTCTTCTTTGTTTGGACACTTAGCAACAACGTGGCCAACCTTGTCACATGAAAATAAAATCAATGGTATTCTTCCTTTGTACTTTCCTTTTCCTTTGGAACCTCTCTTTGCAAGTAGTGCTTCAATGATTTCTAGATCTTCATCATCAGATTCATCATCACTATCATTGTCAATCAGTTTTCATTTTAAGTTCATATCCATCTTACCAAGGCTTAACTTGGATTTGAATGTAAACTCAAAATTGCTAGGATTAGGAGTATAATTGTCAAAATTGTCCAACTCAAAAGTTGTAAGCCTTCCAACCAATGCATCTAGAGTTATATCATTACTGCACCTCATCTCTTGAATAGTTTAAAGTATAATTGCATAGATAGGAAGTAAAGTTATCAATACCTTACTAACCACTATTTTGTCTTCAATCTGTCCACAAGCGGCTCTGATGGCACTGACACTTTTCTTGATTTTATCACTGTATTTTGTAATGGCTTCTCCTTCTTTAATTTTCATCTAATCAAACTGACCTCTGAGACTCTCTATTTTGGCTCTCTTTACATTGTCATCTCCTCCTTGGATATCATTTAGTTCATTCCACATATCATAGGCAGTAGGGCAGTCCTTGACTTCATCAAATTTTGAATAGCTGGGTGAAGAAGCTATATAAATCATCATTATGTTATGATTCTTCATGTCCACCATCTGATCCATAGACATAGGTCTAGGCGGTTCCACATACTTATGATCCAAGAATTGCAAACCAGTATCTCCAATAGTAGATAGACGTTGCCTCATCAACTCTTGCCATGCAAGAAAGTTGTCTTTGTTAAGCTTGGGGATCTCCCTTCTGTAAGACATCTTTGATCTTTAGCTTAGGCCTTGAAACCTTCCCTGAAAGAACCAAAAGCTCTGATACCAATTATTGTAAATGAGTTGAGTAACTCAGAGGGGAGGGGTGAATCAATTACCACAAAAAAAAATCCAAGTCCCTTAGATATCTTAATCAAAATTATCACTCTGCTCGGTTAATAAAAGATAATATGTTGTTACTCAGTTAACAAAGCAATCTTAAGATATTAAATGTGATTAACCTTTAGTGATTAAGTGCAAAAACATAAAGCATAAAGTAAATAACATGTAGATAGGTGACACCAAGATGTACCATGGAAACCAAATTTAGGAAAACCACCAATTGCAACTAGTCATTGTTTTTCACTCTTCTAAAGTGAGCCTTGTTAGGATCCAACCCTGTTAAAGGTTACAAAATGCACTGTAAGGTGTGACCTTGTTAAAGGATTTAATCACCCTATTAGGAGTGACCTTGTTAGATGTCTTCAAACACTTCAATATAGAAATTCCACCTTGTGAGAGGATTTATGAAAAGATTGTTAAGTCTACTATGTTAAGAGATTTAGATCACTGCTACAATTGTTAGAGAGTAACAATGAGTTTGACCTGATTGAAGAAGCAACTGACTTTGCAAATTTAGATCTCTATTCTAGCTTTAACTGGATCCTCACTGATCAAATATTCTTTTACAGCTCGGTCTGGATATTATGTCCTTAATCACAATTCCCTCTTACTTTGCCTTCATTCTTCATATCAAATACTCTACAACACATTCAATCCAAACTTGACCATGTATATATATGATAACCCTTGTTAAGTCAGCTTGAAAACCCTTCCAAATAAACAATAAAACTTAAGTCTGTCAGCTATAATTAACCAATTAGACATAAAGTGTAAACTATTGTTAGTCGGATGATACTAAATGCATAACTTGTTTAACACTATAATTCTTCGATGCTTGATCATTACTCAACTGAAACTAAATTCATTTTAATGCCCGAGTGAACTCGGTTAGTACTGAAAATCACTTGGATGATACTAGAGTCTTCTTCAATGCTCGAGAGAGCTCAACATACACTGACTGTGCTCGATTAGGTTTAGACATATGTGTAACATCACTATATTTGTGTATACATTTGTGTAACATCAATGACAATACACAATTGAATAATTGTCTTCAACATGAACAATATTTCATTTGATGCATTTTTCCAAACATTTTTGTGTAATTGATACTATTGTATTAAGAACTTTAAATCTCAGTACTGGGTAGATCTTAATCGATCTTATATTTTTAAAACCTTTAACAGGGTACATCTCTAAGTATAGATTATGTAAAAATCCTCTAACCATGTAGACCTAACAAGTCTTTTTATACTCTTGACTGGGTAAGCTGTCAAAATGGCTAAATATTGTAAGCTCTAACCAAGCATCCTTTATATTATAGTTAGTGAAGGTTGTGGGTTTCATCCCCACCACAGTTTTATCCTCTAACCAAGGATTTCTGCGTAAAAAAAATCATGGAGTTATGAGTTCTATTATTTATTATTTTGATGTGATGTTTTATAAGCCTTATATTACTTTCATTTAAAAGTTCTGAACTCGGAAAAAAACAAGTAGCATTATATGGTTTTTAGGAAGTTTCAGTTATAAAAAATTTAGTGGTACTGATTCACCCCTCCCCTCTCAGTCCCAACTTTCCATAGTCATTCCAATAATTGATGTCGATTCATTCTTTGTTCTTTGTCATTTTAAAAATTGAGAGCATTTTTAGGGGTCTATTTGAATTTATTTTTGGTTTCTAACCCCTGATTTAGTTTTGTTGGTCTTTTGGTTTATTGGTCTTGCATGCTAATGTATCTTTGTAGGACATTTGGTAGAAGATTCACTTGCCCAAGAGAAACCACTTGAAAACACTCTTTCTCGCAAACTACTAATTTCTTTGTGTTTTAGGACGTTTTGAAGAAGAAAATTGACTAAGACTAATAATCTTGTGATGTTTATAGGTTGCCTAAGTTCACATCAACCAAAAGATTATGCTTCTTAGTTTTATTTAGGCACATAGTCTAATTAGGTAGTTTCTTGTCTGGTTCAAGTTAAGCATTAGGGGATTATACTCTCTTTCCTTTGGGAAAGATCAGAAACCTATACGTGTTTAAATTTCCTTAGACAAGAAATATTTTGGGATAATTTTGGAGTGTTTGGTGTGTTTGGGAAAACAAAGGGGAATAGGAGATTATGCTCTTCTCCTCTTTTAGGGAGAATAAAAAATTTAGAATTTCTCTTTGCTATCCAATTTCTTTCATGCATTATCTTTAGAGAGCCTTCTAGTTGAGGTAAAAATCTCCCGAGGATGACCTACATGAGGACAAGGTAGAAGCTAACCCTTCCACCTCACTATAATAAAGATGCTTCCTTGAGATTAAAGTCTTAGAAGACTTAATGATTTTTTTCTTTTGATCAATTTGTTGATTGATCCTTAGACATGCTTGGATGTTTGTAGAGCTGAGAGGTTTCAAATTTTCTTGCGATACTACACTCATTCTGGGTACTCACATGGATATAGGACTCAATTTTTCTTTGCAAGACTATGGGAGATGGTTATGAATGGATTCCCTTACTAAAACCATTATGTTATAATCTTCCCAGTTCACCTCTAAAAGTGAGATAATCCAAGTGTAAGGGAGATAGTAACTCCCCCAAGACACTCACAATATCATGCCCCTGTTAGCATTTAGAGTCGGCTAATACAACTAGACCCATTGTGTGGCTGGTGGTGACCGTATTCTGATTAGCTCTTGGGTGTGTACCTAAGTCAGTGAGTGAGGTTTTTCTCACTAAGTCAATTGACTATAGGGATAGAAAGTGTGTTTGATTCTCCCTCCTTTGTGTTTTATGTGCTTGAATCACCTTTAATTGACACCAAAATGTCATAAGAAACTTTCAGACACTAACACTGTCACATCAAAATTACACGAATTGTCCAAATTTTTCATACAAGTAAAGTGGAAAATTGTCCCTATCCTATAATATCATTCGATCCATCAAGAATTATCATATGAAAAAAAATTGAAAGAAGCAAGTTATATGGTCCTGTGGGAATTATCGTCCGACACAATGGGAATTATCGTATGATTTTGCATTAAAATCTAGTATATTCCTTTAATCTTTGATATCTTTACATTCATCTTGACTTTCATCTATATGGCTTGAATCAGTTATCATACTTTATCACAGCAATTGTGTGTCCTTGACATAGTGACTTTTCATGATCTATCTCATCCAAAATCAATCCCAATCAACTCGGTCACAAGAGTCACCTAGCAAACATTTAGGTCTCAATCTTGATACCTTGTACCTAGATCAGTTATCTTTCATCAACACATCTCTCATCAATCTCTCAGATAGGTGTATATTAAGTGATCTTTGGCATTGACCCAGCAATATAGTCATTTCAAATTCTTGATTGTGTTTATCTCTCATTCCAGTGTGGACTAGAAGCCAGCAATAGAAGGTTGACCTCGATTCAAAAGGTAAGACTATCAACGATTCTACCTCTGGACCCTCGTCTTGTCAAAAACAAAAATATTCTCAAAGGAATCCAAATCAAGGCACGTCATCCATATATCAATAAATACCCTTATTCCAAAATTCAAGTCCTCAACACTAATCATTTCATACTGGTCATCAAAATAAACCAAACATGTCTGGTTCGATTGGGGATCTAGTTAGGGCTGACAAAGCCACCATAGTAGCATCTCTTCCTCAGTTGAGGAACCTACTTAAGAAGAAAATCAGAAGATTTCAACAATAAAATAATTTTCATAATATTATGCAAACTCTCATGCAACTAGACAAATATAATTACTTCATGCATCTAGCTTCCACAGGAGTCAAACTTTCTCCCAATATTGATATTGAGGGACTAATACAACACAAGGAAGAGTCTTTGATCACTATCCTTAATCAAAAATTGCAAGATATGAGATATGAAATCAGAGAGATGAAGAGATAAAAGGAACAATCCTCCAACAAGTATTCATTGGAATCTATATGTCCCTTTCCATTTGACAAAAAATCTATACATGCGACCATTTCCTACCAAAGTTGAAATTCCAAAGTATGACAAGTACAATGGAGATGGTGACCCTCTAGATCAGATGAGATAATTTTTTTCCCTTATCATGGAATTTATGCATGAAAATATTTACCTAATGAGACTCTTCCCTCGAAGCCTCGGTACTCAAGCTTTGGAATGGTTCACTAAACTCTCACCAGGCATTCAGACATTTGATGAACTTGTGCAGAAATTCATCCAATAATATTCCTACATCATACACATGGTCACCATGTTGAACCTATGTAACACCAAACAACAAAAGGTTGAACCTTTTGTTAAATTCCTCCAAATATGGAGAAAGATATCCCCAATATATCCTAGAAAAATCCTAGAAATAGAGAAGTTAGATATCTTCATCAATAAATTGGTACCTTAAATGAACTATGCACTCCAAATAAAAACTTATGCTACCTTTAATGAATTGGTAGAGAACTTTATCCTAATTGAAGAGGTTATTATGAAAAAAGGTGAGCTCACCTTGTACAAAGACACTAAACACTCAAGCAGTCCTAATAACAGCAATGGTAAAGACAAGAACAAAAATTGGAACAAGAATAAAAATGTGGTCAGCACTAGGGTGGTTGATTCATCCAATTTAAAGCCCAAAGAACCAATATTAAATCTATCTAGTAGCATCTAGGTTGCTAAGAACAACTCAAATATTTCATCAACCCCAAAGAATAACCAAGATACACAAAAAGACAAAGCACCATGGGTGTCAAAACCTAAGCAAAACTTTACTCCTCTCGGAGAACTACTCAAAGCGGCATTTAAGACTTTATTGGCTAACAAGATCATCATGTTACCGCATTCAAAGCCTTGGGAACCCATAGTTAAGCCTAAGTGGTGGAATGATAACCATTTTTGTGAATATCACTAGAATAAGGGATACTTGACCAATGAATGCATGAAGTTGAAGCATGTCATACAAGAATTGATTAACAATGAAACTATCACTATCAATGGACATCATTCAAATAGTGACCACAAGGCTTTCAAACAACCTCTTCCCTCATACAAACAAGGGGAATCATCAAATAATCAAGGAGCCAAAGTGAATTATACCTATACTAATAAAAAAAATGTCATCCACATGCTTGAACCATGTGACCAATCAGTTAACATGATCATCATCAAGGATAAGAAAGAATCTGAATCTACCAGTGTTGTAGCAAGAAATCAATCCAAGATCACTCTTGAGGGAGTGGCCTCCTCATCCAAAAAGCCCATTACATTAATGAAAAAAACCCTTGACATCAAAGAAACCGGTCTCATTAATCCCTATGGAAAATTATAGCTTGGTTGATCAGTTACAAGGAACTCCTACTCAAATATCTATTCTAGAATTGCTTAAGATCTCATCATCACACAAGGATATACTTGAAACTAACCTTCTAGAAATAAGTGTACGAAAAGATCTTGATGTCGATCGATTCCAAACAATAGTGGGTCACTTGACCTCGCTTCACTACCTGTCCTTCTCAGAAGAAGATGATAAGTTTTTAAACCACCCACATAATTAAACTTTGCATATCTCAAGGTCTTGATCCATAAGAATAGGTTCAAATGCATCTTGACAAATGGAGGCATTGGTTTGAACATTTTTACTCTCAAACTTGTAATATTTTTTGGTTTATCAAACCATGTTATAAATCCCAGAAGGAAAATAGCCATAAAGACATATGACAAATAAGAGAGATCATCAAAAGGATTAGTTGTGCTACCTATTAGGGTGGGATCAATCAAGAGAGATGTAATATGCCAAGTGTTAGACCTACCTTTGGCCTACAAAATTTTATTTGGAATACCTTGGATCCATGATATGTAGGTTGTCCCCTCAACATACCATCAGTGTGTAAAGTTCCCACATAACGGAGTGGAGGTCTCTATCCCGAATGATAACACCTACTCTTACAATAGTTTGAAACAAGCTAACATCATGGTTCCACATAACAAAGATGTATTTAATGGTCAAGAGGCTGAGAGTTCTAAAATAGAACTCATGAGGAACTTTGAGGGGAAGTTAAAAATCAAATACACCAGAATGGGAGAATATCAATTACATCCCTTGCTATTTATAGTTAAAATTCATACATCCCTTGGTCTTATGGGAAACCCTCATCATCATTCAAGCCTTCTAGTACTAAGACTTTAATAATACATGAAGGAATGTGTATGGTGAAAGCTAGTGTCTCTCTTGTGGAGGAAAATGAAGAAAAATTCTTCCTTGCATGGCTTTACAAAGGAGAAGAGCACGATCAAGAGGTTAAACATGTTGAAATATCCCCATAGAAATATGGAAAAGGGTACCAAATCATGCAACAAATAAGGTATAAAGGTAAAGGACCCTAGGAAAGAATAAAGGATCTCTAGAGACCATTCACACTAAGTTCTAAAGCCCAATAGATAAAATAGGGCAAGGATTTTGTGAGCAAAAATCCAATCCTTCCTCCAGAAACAACCCTATATTTGATCAAGCAGAGGACTCTGATGATGAGTCAAGAAGAGGGAAAGATCATGCAGTTATCTTTTGAGAGACTATTGCATATATAAATAGATAATCCTGACTACCAAGGAGAGCCCTACATCCCACATCAGATAGGAGGTCCCTTCGAACCAAATGAACCAGTATTAAAATAGTTACAAGAAGAAAATCAACTAGTCAAAAAAGAAGTGATGAGCCAACAACAATAATAGAGCAATTCACATGAATATGAGTTTGGTCAAGAAAGAGAAAATGAGTTAGAGGAAAGACACCTTAATTGGGGTAGTTGGTCACTGTCCACACATACTTGATCTTCTTTACTTCATGGATCCAAGAACATAAACAACAAAGATATCTCCACCTCCACCAACATCAATACAAGGAACCAAAATGCAAACATCAGTACAAGAATGTGAAGATTAACAAGAAGAAGAGAGAAGTTTAGGTGAGGATGAAGGAGTTCTTGTGACCATAGCACAATACCTGGGTAGATCTGATGAAAATAAAACTAATTCTCATGAGTATGAGTTTGGTCAAGGTATGGAGAATGACCTATGAGGATGAAATCCTTATTGGGGGTAGCTATTCACCACTGATGAACTACAACTGATTATATGTTTGAATTCATTTGTTGATATTCAACCGAGTTTCAGATGTAATGATAAACATTATCAGTTAATGTATTATCATTGATGGCAACACAATATGAAATATGCAATATAAAATTCCATACAACAAATATGAAACTTCTGTTCTATAACTACAACAATTATGTAGCTCTCCCTAGCTTGAATATAAACTGTGTTAGTATAAAAAACTCACCATGCAAACTCACCCTACAGTTTTAAGTTTTCAGCTCTTGAATCTCTCTGTAGATTAGATATGTCTCTCCCTTTCTCTTTTCTCCCTTTAGTGGAAAGAAATTTCATTGATTCGTCTCTCCCTTTGACAACAATGCCAAAAATAAATATGCAACTCTTCAGTAGCCAAATAAAATATCACTGATTTTCGGTGTAGTAGGTACATTTCAGTATACTTGATATCTTTGTTTCAATCTAGTTCAGCTTTGCATCAACATGATTGATATTCTAATTTCATGTAGGTTGATGCAACCTCTTAATAATCTTAGTTACCAATAGACAAGGGAAGAACCCCTAGTCTACCTCTCAATTACTCAAATGTATCCTTCGGTAAGGGTTTTGTGAATATGTCTGCAAGTTGTTCTTTTGATTGTACATATTCCAGTATCACTTGTTTATCTTGTACTTGTTCCCTCAAGTAGTGATGTTTAATAGATATTTTCTTTGTCTTTGCATGCATCACAAGATTCTTTGAAATATCTATAGCACTTGTATTGTCATAGTAAATTATCACTGGGTTAGTGATCTATTCATTCATTCCTTTCAACAGTTGTTTTATCCATGCTATGTTCAAACAATTTGCAGCAGCAACAACATACTATACTTTTGCAGTTGACTGAGATATGCATCCTTGCTTCTTGCTTATCCAAGTAACTAATCTTTCTCCAATAAATATTGCTCCACCAGTAGTTCTCTTTCTATCATCTATGTTCCCAGCCCAATCAACATTGGTATAAATTTTTAATTCAAACTTTCCTTCTCTTTTATACCATAGTCCATAATCCTCAGTATTCTTCAAATATCTAAAAATTCTTTTTACAACAGTCATATGTGATTCTCTGGGATTAGTAGAAAATATTTCAACTATTCCAACTGTGTGTGCTATGTCAAGTCTTGTGTGTGCAACATACATCAATTTACCAATTATAGATTTGTAGAAAGTTTGATTTACCTTTTGTGTCTTGTCTTCTTTTGTCAGTTTGCATCCTGTCACCATAGGTGTTCCGACTAGTTTTGATTCTTCCATTCTGAATGTTTTTATTACTTCCTTGATCTTTTTTGATTAAGTAATGTAGATACTTGTAGTCTGTTGTAAAATTTGCAATCCTAGGTAAATTTTGATCTCACCAAACATTGACATTTCAAATTCTTTCCTCATTTCATCAGCAAAT
The DNA here is from genome assembly GCA_018584345.1 of Thuja plicata. Lineage (NCBI taxonomy): Eukaryota > Viridiplantae > Streptophyta > Pinopsida > Cupressales > Cupressaceae > Thuja > Thuja plicata. The sequence continues at coordinate 1,988,340 of MU224514.1, forward strand.
GAAGTGCATAAGTTATCATTACCTCCAAACATGATATCATCAACAATTATTTTAGCTATAAGTGTCTTATCATCATTTCCTCCTTTTAAATAAAAATTGTTGTTGTCACTTGTTCTAATAAATTCAATGCTTATAAGATAAGAATGCAATCTTTCATACCATGCTCTCAGTGCTTGTTTCAATCCATATAAAGCTTTGTGTAACTTACATACCATGTTTGTCTGATCAGGATCAATAAATCCTTCAGGTTGTTCAATGTATACCTCTTCTTCTAGTATTCCATTCAAAAAAGAAGACTTCTCATCCATCTGATATACCTTGAATCATTTATATGTAATGTATGCAAGTAGTATTCTTACTCCTTCAAGTATAGAAATGGGTGCAAAAGTTTCTCCATAGTCAATTCCTTCTTCTTGTGCATACCCTTTGCAAACTAATCTTGCTTTATTTTTTGTTACATTCCCATCTTCATTTAGTTTGTTTCTGAAAATTAATTTGGTGCCAATGATATTTTTATCACTCGGTCTCGGTACTAATGTCCATGTATTATTTTTCAGTATCTTCTCAATTTCCTCATTTATAACATTAATCCATTCTTCATTTTCTAATGCATCTCTAACATTCTTAGGCTCAATTTCACCAATTAAACAAGTGTCATCTCTCAACTTACCTCTTGTCATCATGCCTTCTCTTTTATCTCCAATAATCTAATTTTGTGGATGATGTATTCTCACATATTTAGCAAGTACAGGCTCAACTCTATGTTCTTCATTGTCTTCTTTTGTAGGTGCATTGTCTTCTAGTTCATGATCTTCAATTTCAGTATTTTCCTGATTCTTGGTTTGTGCTACCTGTTGCCTAGTGAAATTAACTTGTTGCATAGTAACATTACCCATCTGCGTCAATATAGTATTAGGTTCTTCCCAGTAGACAAATCTACTATAATCTTATGGTTCTTTCATGTTGTCCTCATCTTTTTTCTCAGAAAATTCATGAACTTTTGCATTTACACTCTCAATGATTTTGTTACTTGTCTTGTTCAAACATTTGTAAGTTTTACTCTTCGTAGAATATACTAGAAATATTTCTTCATCACTTTTTGAATCAAATTTACCATTTCGATCATCTTTCAGAACATAGAAACGACTACCAAATATTCTAAAATATCTCACATTAGGTGTATAACCATACCATATCTCATAAGTTGTTTTCTTTGAATCTTTCTTCAGTTGTACTCGGTTTAGTGCGTAAACAGTTATGTTGACTGCTTATCTCTAGGATATTTATGCAACACTCTTTTCAATCATCAATGTTCTGGCACAATCAACAATTGATATGTTCCTTCTTTCAGCAATTCCATTCTGATGTGGTGTCCTTAGTGCAGAAACATGTCTTTTGATTCCATACTCATTACAAAAGTTAGTGAACTCATCAAAAATAAATTCAACTCCTCTATAAAATCTCAAACACTTCAGATCTCTACCAATTTCTTTTTCCACTTTATCTTTGTACCAAATGGAGAGATGAACCAATGAAATATCTATCCACTAAAGGGAGAAAATAGAAAGGGAGATACATATCTAATCTACAGAGAGATTCAAGAGCTGAAAAGTCAAAACTGCAAGGAGGGTCTGCATGGTGAGTTTTTTATACTGACACAGTTTAAATTCAAGCTAGGGAGAGCTACATAATTGTTGCAGTTGTAGAACATAAGTTTGGTTTTTGTTGTATGGCATTTTATATTACATATTTCATATTGTGTTGCCATAAATTCCAAAGGGAGAGATTGATGAAATACAACTGATTGTATGTTTGAAGACATTTGTTGATATTCAACCGAGTTGCAGATGTGATGATAAACATTATCAATTAATGTATTGTCATTGATGTCAACTTATTTGAGTATTATTATGGTGGAAAATATTTTTTATCAATTGAAGATCTAGAACAAACTATATGCACCCTAAAATGATCGCCTAGACTGTGGGCCCCATTTATCATTTTAATCAATTTATCAATTTCTTGAATCAATGGCTTGCAATATTTTTAATTCAAATCTATTTTCATGATCAAATCGTAATTAATTCAATTATTTCAATATTTACTAAGGTTTGATCATTTCATCAATAATCTTATTTAATTAAAAGAAAATATCTCTTAAATAAAATAATATTATTTAATTAAAGGAAATCTCTTTTAATTAAATAATATTACCTTATTTAATTAATATCCCTTTTAAATAAATAAAATAATCTTATTTAATTAAAAGAAAATCTTTCTTTTAATTAAATGATTTTATATTGTTTTAAAATCCATCTTTTAATTAAATAATATTATCTTATTTAATTAAAATATCTTTTAAATAAATAAAATAATAGTATTTAATTAAAAGAAATAAAATAATCTTATTTAATTAAAAGAAAAGTTTTCTTTTAATTAAATGATTTTATCTTGTTTTAAAATCTATCTTTTAATTAAATAATATTATCTTATTTAATTAAGATACCTTTTAAATAAATAAAATAATCTTATTTAATTAAAAGAAATAAAATAATCTTATTTAATTAAAAGAAAATCTTTCTTTTAATTAAATGATTTTATCTTGTTTTAAAATCTAACTTTTAATTAAATAATATTATCTTATTTAATTAAGATACCTTTTAAATAAATAAAATAATCTTATTTAATTAAAAGAAAATCTTTCTTTTAATTAAATGATTTTATCTTGTTTTAAAATCTCTCTTTTAATTAAACAATATTATCTTATTTAATTAAAAATCCATCTTTTAATTAAATAAATAAAATCCCCACTTAAAGCTCTTTTTTTTATGAAAAAAAAGAAATAAATCAAATAAAATTAAATAAAAATTCTTTTTTTTTCACACTTTTCTAAGTGGTGGGATTTTTTGCCTCTTAATCATAGCCTTTGATTTTGCCTCTTGAAGATTTAAAGCACATGGATCAACCAAGATTTAATCTCCACCATTGCTTTAAAAGCCTCTTAATCTTCACCATCCATTATTCTTTATAAGGAAGTCTCTCCTCATTTGAGCATCCCAGGTTTTTATTGTTATGCTGCAAGTTTGGAGAGCAACTTTGGAGGAGAATTTGAGCACTTGAGCTTGGATATTTCAACTTCTATCTTCTTGTCTTCTTCTCTCATGTATTCATGACAATCCATTTAGATTATTTTGCATTTGCATTTTAGATTAAATTCATATTTCCTTTCATAGATTAATCTTGCATTTGTAATTCCTTTCATAGAATAAGTCATGCATTGTTATCATTTAGATTAATTTCCTTTTATGCATTGTTATCATATAGAATAGTTGTCATTTTCATGCATTGAATCTCTCATTTCATCGTGTACTTGCATGGGCACAACTAGGTCAATCTGAGGGCCTCCATTGCAAAACCTTTGCACTCCATGACTAGAGAGCTATGAGTCGATATTTGAGGCCTCATTCTTGAGCAACCTTGAATGGAATGATTCATAGAAGTGTGATACATTTTCATCACACATTTTTGGCGCCCACCGTAGGGCAGAATATTTATTTTATGTCACTATAGTTATTTTTCATAATTTATTTTTGGATTTCTGTATTTTCTCTAACCACTAATATTTATTGTTTCTAGTGGTTTGTGATTTGATGTTGTTATTGTTGTTTTTTATTTGGACTTGCGTGGATAAACAACAAAATGATTCGTGTTGCATTAGATTTTAGGTATTTTGTTGATCTCTATAACATTTGGATTTTGGAAATAAAATGAACCTCTCATGTATTTAGCTTGAGTGTTTCTTGCTTTCATAGATCACATTTCCAATTGGTGCTCTAAAAATGGACCTAGATTTGATTTCTTGCATATATGTTTCACATAGTAAGTAGGCCCTATGAACACTATTTGTGGTGATCTTGAGAGAGTGGGTTTCATTCGCTTGTCTTTCATGCAAAGCTCTTCTTGACGATAGATCCCCTTGTAAGTAGGGAAGAATTTGTCTTTTATCTCATTGGTCAACTTGGTTTGGGCTTTAACTTTTGGCGATACTTTCTCTCTTTGGGGAGATTGGTGTCATTTGTTGTTGTGTGAACCTTGAATGAGGTGATTTCAAATTAGTGGGTCAATTAATCTTGTTTGCTATGTTTTGGTGAGGTGAAGA
>MU224514.1:2012456-2023393 GCA_018584345.1 Thuja plicata
TATGCATTGTTATCATATAGAATAGTTGTCATTTTCATGCATTGAATCTCTCATTTCATAGTGTACTTGCATGGGCACAACTAGGTCAATCTGAGGGCCTCCATTACAAAACCTTTGCACTCCATGAATAGAGAGCTATGAGTCGATATTTGAGGCCTCATTCTTGACCAACCTTGAATGGAATGATTCATAGAAGTGTGACACATTTTCATCACACACAAACAATTTTTATACTGAATAAAACATAGTGTATACCGAGCACAGTGATAACCGAGCAAGGGATTGCCTACACAACTATTGATAGAGCAATTTAATCAAACTAAGGCCGACTAAGATGTTGAGCTGGCATTTGATGATTTCAAGGTAAAAGATAAAGTTTATTATTTTATCAAACGGTTATGAAAATTCAATGAAGATCAGACGATAAAGATTAAAATGTGTTTTAAACACAACTGTCGAGGATGGATCAAGTGGGAAAATTAATGATGGAGATTAAGTGGAAAAATCTAAAGGATAAAAAATAAATGAGATATGATGTTTATATAAGAGATAAGAGATTCATTATGAATCATACATGATGCTATGATACACACATGCAAATTGTATGCATGACTGATCAAACTGGTTAAAGACAAAACCGGGCATTTTTCTACAGACATCACCGAAAAAATAGAGGAAAGATCATTACCGAGCAGAACAAGTATGAAGCATGAGATGAACTGAAGTGAACAAATTGATCAGAGGTATTATGTACTTAGCATAGATTTGAATATCTAAAAAATAGAGTTGTATTTGAATCAGATCATTATTGTATCAGTTTAACCATTGTTACAGATAAATATCTTAACCGAGTAGGACAGTGAAAGTCCTTATTATGACATTCCAATTAATTTTAAGTGTTTTCTTGTTGACCCCATAGTGAATGCATGTTCAAGAGAGAACTATTAGTTTTAAATCCTCTAACCAGGTCACATTTAATAGTGTGCATTGTAACCTTTAACAGGGTTGGCTCTTCACCGAGCTCACTTTAGAAGAGTGAAAATATTTTGGGTTACCGGTTGCAGGTGGTTTTTCCCTTAGTAGGGTTTCCACATTAAAAATCTACCTGTCAATGTGCATGAATGTTGTGGATTGTTATTTTACTTTACACTTTACTTTATTGACCTAGATCGGTAATTACAGTAGTAATTTACTAATACTTGATAAACACTATTGATGAAAGTTTGAGATTACAGAATACATTTTCACCGAGTTGAATTATATGATTGAATTTGTTTTGATATACATTTGGGGGAATTTGGGACTATAGGATAATTTGTGAGGAAACTGATTCTAACTTATTCACCCCCCCCCCCCTCAGTTATTCTAACAGCCACCACTCCTATACTAGGTATACCTCATTTTTTAGAGACATGTTCTAATGAGTATGAATGGGATTCCCACTCAGATGCTACAATGGATATTGAGGTTGATGTCACTCATAAGTATGCACCTTAATTTGAACAAGGATAATTTCAAATGCTACCCAAACCACAGTCCTTCCCTAAAGCATAAATTGGAACTTTGGAAATAATGTCAGGGATCTAAATACCAAAACTAGATCCACATCAAGGATTGAGATTATTCCTCTAAGAACTTTTCTTGACCGAATGGTTGCATGAGAGGAGGGACAAAATTCAAGTGTTAGATCAAACAAGTTAGATTCACATAATATTGACAATGACTCTAATAGTGATGTTAGGATGCTTCACGATCTAGGCAGTCCTTTAGAGAGTGACGTAATAGATCTTCTCTTACCAACCAAAAGCTTTAATCAAGATAATGCAGTGCTATTTATAAAGCCAACTAGATCATTGTCCATAATACACCTTGAACTCATTGAGTGGAATCAAAATGAGCCTATGAACCTAATTTATTTCCCAAATGACTATACTTTGGCCTTCTATCTGAACTCTATTGAACCCCTTACCTCTTCCACCAGTGCAACAAGCGTGAATATAATGGGGGGATATCAAGTTTCTTAGTCTTAAAAAGATGAACAAAAAGAGAAAAAAAAAGGTATGATGGTGAAAACCACGTTGTGGCAGTGTCAGAACCTAAAATAGCAAAAACAAATGACGTATCCAATGGTGAAAACCTCTCTGAGGTGTCAAAGGATGGAAAGATTGATATCCTACCTAATCACTTCCAAGGGGAGTCTTTAGTACTCATACAGCCTACACATCTAGAAAGTTGGGAACAACAAAGTCACCTCAGCTGATATACCTAGAACAGTCTTTGTTTGAAGAAGAGAAGAAACAATTCACTTAGTTTTTCATGAACAAAAAGATCAACTTTGCTTGGTCCCACTCAAATATGCCAGGACTTGACACCAACTTAATAATGCATCACTTATCCATTTCTCCTGGACTAAATCCCGTCAAACAAATGCTAATAAAAATGCATCCGCATGTGGCATTATTGGCTAAAGACGAACTAGAGAAGTTTCTGAAAGTGGAATTAATAAGAGCTATTGTTTATGTTGAATGGATCTCAAATATCATACATATTTCTAAAACTGAAAAGTCAATCAGAGTATGCATGGACTTCCAAGATCTAAACAAATCTTGTCCCAAAGATGACTTCCCACTTCCCAATATCGACATAATTGTGGATCTTACAATAGGATATGAGATGTATTCCCTAATGGATGGCTTCTCAGCGTACAACCAAATAAGAATAGTGCCTAAAGATCACAAGAAAACAACTTTTACTTGTGTTTGAGGCATGTTCTGTTGGAATCTCATACCTTTTGGCCTTACAAATGTAGGAGAAACATATCAGAGAGCTATGACAACTATATTCCATGACATGATGCACAAGAACATGGAAGATTATGTTGATGACACCTTGGCTAAATCAGAAAAAGAACTACACACCTGGTCGACTTAGAAAAAAATCCTTTATAGGATGAAACATTTCAAGTTAAGGTTGAACCCAAAGAAGTGTTCCTTTAGTTTAAAATCTGAAAAAATCCTCGAATATATTGTATCAGAAAAAGGCATTGAAGTTGATCTAGAAAAAGTGAAAGCCATAAAAAAGATGCAACCAACAAGGAATATCAGTCAAATCAAGACATTAAAAGGGAAGTTACAATCAATCAGAAGGTTCATCTCACAGTTAGTAGATAAAGCTCAAACCTTTACAAAAACATTGCATAAGGGTATATAATATTTAAGTGGGATGAAGGGTGTGAAAAGAACTTCCAACTGATCAATGAGTGCTTATAAAATACACCTATTCTAATGGCACCCATACCAGGAAAGTCTCTCCTGCTATACATGTCTGCTATGATGAGATTTCTTGGAGCTTTGTTGGCACAACCTGATGAAACAGGAAAAGAAAGAGCCATCTACTACATCGGCTAAATAGTGGTTCCCTATGAACACAATTATACAATCATTGAGAAGGCTTTCCTAGCAGTTGTATTTGCCTCACAAAATTTTAGACATTACATGTTGGTAGATTTAGTTGAGTTAATTGCAAAAATCGATCGTTTGAATTATTTGTTAAACAAAGCAACCTTGACTGTCAGACTAGCGAAATGGGTGATGATAATAAATGAGTTCGACATTGGATATATAGACATAAAATCCATCAAGGGGCAAGTCATTGTTGATCACCTGGCAGATGCTCCTCTTCAAGATAGTAAACCATTAACCATTGAGTTCTTTGATGACATCATCCTACATATGACAGAACACCCATGGAAAATGTTCTTTGATGGATCATTCACACAACAAGGGTATGGAGCTGGTGTACTTTTCATAACTCCACAAGGATACAATCTCCCTAAATCTTACAAGATGATTTTTCCTTGCACAAACAATGTTGTCGAGTACAAATCCTTAGTGAATGGGTTAAAGTTAGTTATCAAGTGGAAGATCATGGAGCTACACATTTATGGAGACTCCCAGCTAGTAATCAACCAAGTTAATGATCAATACCAGACTATAGATGACAATCTTACACCATACAATAGAATGATTGATGACCTAAAGAAATATTTTGTTTTTATCACATTCCAACAAGTCCCAAGAGTAGATAATAAAGTAGTTGATGCCATGTCTACCCTAGCCTCAATGTTACAATTGGAAGATCATCATCTCCGCTATGAATTCCTAGTGGAAGAATTCCCCTTCCTGATATATGATTCCCCAAATTCCTAAATAGTGTGTTCAATTATAGGGAGCGAGTCCTCTAGATACAACCATATATGCTCATACCTGCAAGACCAGATAATCCCTAATGGCCTATATAGAAATGAAAAGAGAAAACTTATAAGAAATGCATTGTGTTACTTGATCATAGCTAACAATTTTTCTAGACGAGGTCTAGACGGTATTCTTCTTAGGTGTCTAGAACATGAAGAGTTTGAACATGCCTAAAGGAAGTCCACCAAGGTATTTATGGGTCTCATTTGAATGGTCTTTCATTGGCCAAGAAACTCCTAAGGGTTGGGTACTACTGGCCTTCAATGGAGAAGGATGTTAATTTACCAAATCCTCCAAGAAACGACAACTACATGGTAACTTGATCCATGCTCCCGCTCGAGATTTGTTACCTTTTATCACACACTGGTCATTTCAATAATGGGCCTTTGACTTGGTGGGTCAAACATATCCTTCATCATCCAACGAACACAATTTCATCATCACAACCACTAAGTACTTCACAAAGTGGGTCAAAGTTGCTCTCTTATCAAGGAAACCGATAAACAAGTATCAATGTTTATCTTGAACTATATCATCTATAGGTATGGGATACCTTCCTGTATTGTAACAAACAATGGGGGATAATTCAATAACAAATACATTAATGAATTGTGGGAAAACTTTCATATTACCCAGCATTGTTCCTCTATCTACTACAAGGGAATGGACATGCTGAAGCATCGAACAAGACCATACTGAAAATATTACATAAAAAAGTGAGCAAATAAAGAAAGGATTGGCATCTCCAGTTGAATCCATCTTTATGGGCCTATCGAACCAGTATCAGAATGCCTAAAGGGGCAATGCCATTTACCTTAGTATATGGCACAAAAGCAATATTATGTATTGAGGTAGAAATATCGTCACTCAAAGTCTCTTTACAAGGGCTCATAACTGACGAAGGCTATCAAATTTCTAGAATCCAAGAATTAGAAATGCTTGATGAAATAAGAAAAGAATCATTTTACCATCTAAGGGTCTAAAATAAAATAATTTCTAGATGTTACAACAAGAAAGTGAGACACCGATAATTTTAGGTCGGTGATCTCGTACTCAGAGAGAATCTGTTAATCAACAAAATTGAGAACAAAAGGGCAAGTTTGAACCGAACTAGTTGGGTCCCTTCATGATTACTCTAGAATTTGGCTATGGAGCTTATCAATTGTCAACTCCAAAAGGGGAAACATTTCTTTATCCAATCAACACTATCCACCTAAAAAATTTCTACAGCTAGACATTCTGAGAAAAGAGCAATTCCTTTACAAAGAAAATGATCCTAAAAAAATTGGGAAAAATAATAAAAAAGAAGAAAAATCATAAAAAGTCAAAAAAGTCCTAAAAAATGATCACCCTGGTGAAACCTGGCGACAGACGCCTTGATGAATCACAAAAAAATACAAAAAAAAAGAGAAAAATACAATAAAATTTTGAAAAACCAAAAAAGTTCCTTAGTGAAAACCTGGTAAACAGGCACCTTGGTAACAAAAATAGCAATTCTTCCAAGTGGTGCAAACCTAGAAAATATGTGTCACTTTTAACTAACACTCCATCTATCAATGTGTATCTTTTCTATCCTTCCTGAAGAGGCTTCAACTTGCTTTCTTGCATGTATATACTTTCAGTCACTTTTGTGACCTGGAGAAACTTATCTCAATTGGCATCTCGTCACAATAGCTTTGGATCGATTGATGTCTTAGTCCTAGGAAAACATTCCTTTCCAAGGGAAATATCCTAGCAATTTCGACAACCAAGACAACATCTTGTCATTCATCTCACCAATCAAGGTCAGTTATCCTGGTCTCCCAGCCATTGGACACTTTGCCACTAACACAACAGTGTTTCTCAACACCCTAATCAATATTGTTTCTTAACACTACCTATTTGGCCGCATCTGTGTTTATCAACCCACATCAATTAACACAACATGAACCTTAATATTGGCTTAATAACACTCAAGCACACAACTATGTTTCTAAACACTACGCACTCACAAGCACGGTGGTGTTTCTCAACACCCTACATAAGCAATCATATAATGCTCACACACTTTCTCAAGGTATGTTGAACGTTTTTTTGACTGTGGTCTATTATAAATGATTTTCTCTCATCTTTTCTTTGATTGCTACTTTTTGGTGTGGTCTCGATGATCCTGTAACGTCAAATAAATTGGGTGTTGAATAAGAGCTTCCACATTAAGGTAGGAAATCCTCGCATACCTCAACTCTGTTTAATTGCATGCCAATGTGAGGTTGGAACTATCTCCTTGACTGATATTAATTTGTTTATTGACGCAAGATCGCACTCATGTTTATCTAGGCTTTTGTATGCCTCGATACTGGTGTACTCCTACAATATCAACTAGAAACAATGTTCAAGTCATCTTGGATTTAATAACTCAATGCTTATGTTGGTTTCCCACATTTTATCAGATGAAAGTCATACACATATCCTTATGGTCGTAGTGACACTAGTAAGGGACGTTGTATTCACTTCGATGTCCCAAAATCTTGATGATAAAAAATTGGATAAAGGAATCAGTGACTAGACTCACGTTGTAGGTTGCATGTTATTTTAGGCTTTCATTTCATAATGGTATTATAACATTGAAGAGCTATCCCTTAAATCCTTTGTCAAAATGGTCAACTACATTCACTAACCTGCAATTTCAATCATCTCAAGGCTATATACCTGCAAGAAAGGGTCAAAATCAACAATATAAGGGGCATAAAGTGTTGCGCTATCACATCTGATCAAAACATACATAGTTTTTAGATGGTTCTAGAGTATACATCAGCATAAAAGGCTAACATCAGAGATACAATGATACAATATGTGACAAGTAGAAGCAAAAATAGATACATCTCACAAAGAGCTTCTATTTAAGGTACATGAACGCATTAAATAACATATGAAAGAAATATGATACAAGATGATAATAATATGATCAAGTGGATAAGAAACCATGTAGTAAATATATTTACAACACATCCAATGAGAAAAAACAAATCATAGATATTAAAGTATCGTCTGATGATTACAAAAATATGATCATGTGATCCCGAGCAAAATGTACATTCTTGATGCAAATGAATCATGAGTACTTCTATGTATCTCAAAAATCAAAATGGGATAAGATAGAGAAAGGGGATATCAATACTAGCTCCATCCATCGACATCTCGAGGTGCAGGAGGAGGAGGTGCATCTGCTCTTGGTGGTAGGCCCACTCCCTTAGATCTCGCCATGTACTGAGAATATGGAGGTACCTGTTGATCCAATGGTGATGTCATACTATATGCTACGATATAATATGTCACCCTGCTAGTCTAATGAGTGACCTCATGTTGGAGCCTACCCTATGTCGGTGTTAAGGTATAAATACTATGGTCTCTCTCAACTATTTGTGAATGTGTGACTTCTAGTTGTAGCTGCAACCCTTTGAATCACCCTCTCATAGTGTGGATCACATCATGTGTACTTTTCTCCCTTGGTGCCTCCTCCTCACCCTCGCCCACTTGTACATCCCTCCTCTCATAAACCTATCATTCTGTCTCATCCTCAGGACCCTATGGTGCCTCCCCCATCTCATTTTCTACTGAACCCATGGGAGGAATGTCAACTACAATTGATCCTAAGGTCTCACCCTTCTCGTGTTGGTTTTTTTGTCCTGCCATTGGTGCCTTGATAGAACTGTCACCTGGATCTCCTCCTACTCTCCTGGGAACTATATCTGTAGGGGCATCCTCCTTGTTAGCCCATGGTACCCTCTCTGTTAGATCTGTGAATCTCAAGAAAGGATGTTGTGCAAAATAATTTATGTACTCAAGAGTGACTCCCGCATCTGCAATCTCATCCAAGTAGTCCCAGGCTAACCTTTGTATCTATGTGATCTTCTGTACTGAAAGGGCATAAGATAATCTGGAATCCCACCCTTGTCTCTCATCGTCTACAAAGTGAGAATATGTCATAAACTCTTTTGATATGCTTTGAGGTCATCCATACTGCCTCAATACCCAGGAAACATCAAAATGCTTAATAATGGAGGATGTACTCACAATCAATGGATAGATAACAAATAGGTCCCTCCTCTGTGGCCTCTAATATCCCCAAGACTTTGTACCTTTTTATGTCCTCCAAGTCACTGTAATGAGATTGTCAAGTTGACACCTCTAGTAGTCAGTCTCCCCCAAGTGGGGCTGTGTAATGAAACCTGCATACCTATATACAAATAGTTGACCATCCTATCATGGATCCTCTGTGACTAGCCTATTGATGGGAAGGTTCTCCCATTCACATACCTGTAATACCACCACTCTTGTGACCACCCCCTTGCACCTTGGAATACCACCTCATGCATCTCATGATACATTTGTGCCAGTAGGCACTGGCCCCAACCTAACTTCTCTAGCCTAATGAGAAGTTTCTCTATCACTCTACCCAATCCACAAAGGAATCCCTTCTGGCCTTTGTCCACTATAATGAAAAAAGTAATGAATCACACTATAACATAGGCAAGTAGAAATTGAGCCCCATATCTTCTCACCATGTTATCCCAGGTGATAGCCCGATCCAGAATGGTATAATCATGGAACACCCGTATAATAGCCTAAATACCCAGTTGAGGATTCATGTCATATTCCACTCTCTCCCCAGCAAAAGGAATCTAGAGAATCTTGTAGACATCCTCGGGAGTGATGGTCATCTCCCCAGTAGGAAAATGGAAAGTATTGTGCTCACTGTCGAAGCACTCAACCAGAGATGTCAGCAACCCATGATTAACATGGATATCAGGCATGTCTAGCAACCATCTGAACCCACACTCTCTGATATGATCCCTTTGTTCTTCAGAGAGGTGTCTAACTAACCTAATGGTCAAATCCATCTGTCCAATCAAATTGTGGCTTCAGCATGCCAGCTTCATCATATATCTTTGGGATCAGGGGAGGGCATTGGTCACCAAATAGTTGCAATTTATTATTTATTAAGTCAGCCTTACCATTGAAGAATCCATATGTATTATTCACCTCATTGATCATTTCAATAGTATCTGTGATTTTATCAGGAAATTCATCACTGTATAACATGGTTGTCTTCAATTTGTCCATCAGCCTATCTCTTCCTGACCAAGTCTTAAATGTGGGCTCCAAGAATGTCATAGCTTTAGCATCTATCTTTGATGCTTCTTGCAATGAGCCATACAGTGTATACACTATGTCTGTCTTTTGTTTCAAAACATCAATTCAATGTTGCAATATAGGAAATATAACAAACATGACATTTACACTCTGTTCCTGTAATAATTCTTTGGATTGGCCTTCTTCCAGTGCTGAATCTCCCTTTATTTTAGTGACAGTATCTATTTCAACTTTTGTTAATTCCTGAGGGACTGGAGTCTTAGATTTAGGATCAAACCCTGATCCTTTCAATACCTCATCAATTTCAAACTCTGTTTTCATTAAGGGGTCTTCTTGCCTCCTGATCTGGTCAATGGTGAAAGTGGATTGTAAGTCCCAATCTGGCATTAATAGCACCCCACTGTTCTGCACCAACAGCCTTGCTTGATCCACAGTAATCAGCTCACTCTTAGGATCATAATCCTGGAGTGTCTTCACAATTTCTTCATTTTTGGCTTCCTGACCTTCTCATGTGATCAGGTTTTGCCTTAAATCCTTCTGCTTCATTTTGATCAAGAAGCTCTTGAATTCATCAGTTTTATGAATTCATCATCTTTCATGAATTCACTTTCCATCATTACTCTCTCATCGGTTTCTCCAACTAATACCATTTGATTATCCCCTTGACCTTCAACCTGGGGTTCCTTTTGCATTTTCCTTTTGAGCCTCCTGAAATATCTTCAATGTTCTGTTATTATAGCCTTGGCCATCTTCTTCCTATCTTGCCCCTTCTTGTGCTTTGTTTTTTGGTTTTTCTTGGGTGGCTCTCTAGCAGAGGTAGCTTCTTCACCCACCTCTTCTTCTTCTTGGTGAAGTTCTTCATGTTGTTCATCTTGCTCCTATTTTTGTTCTTGATGCTCCTGGTCATGCAATGCAACAGGAATTGGGGATCCCTGGGATTGTGCATCTTTGGCACTGAATTGTGGTACTTGTGTCATTAATGTATCATAAGACTTGAGCATCTCATCCATTCTCTGTAGATATGGGAGGTCAGAGGAAAAACCAGAAAAAGTCTTTTCTGATTCTTTCCAGTCAGCTTCTGCCCTGAGAAGATTGTTCCACCTCCTTCTTCTTTCTTGGACTTCATGCCTATCCAGTTTATTTCTCACAATGTCTTCATCGTCCAGTAGCTCATGGTCTCTAATTTTTTTCCAAGGGGTCATAGATTTTAGGGCTATCATCACAAACTATTTTGGATCACAGAACCTAGCAATTGTTGGAGACATTCTATATTGCTTTAGGGAATTATTAATCAGGTCAAAAACTCTCTTACCAATAGAGAAATCACAACCAACCCATAACCTAGGTACAAAAGTACCCTTTTTATTCCCTTCCAAAAACTCTTTGTCAACCCAAGTAATATGCCAAAAAAACTCTAAGAAAGCAACCCTAAGAGGTACAAACTTAGGGAGAATGTGAGGTGGTTGTGTACAACCATATACCCTTATGATAGTAATATGATCAAAGAAGAAAAAATCACCCCAGTTGTGAGTAATTGGCCAATTTGGAACA
>MU224514.1:2023528-2033768 GCA_018584345.1 Thuja plicata
GGATTGGTGCATTGACACCATAATCTGAAATAAACAATTCAAGCTCTTTGTCCATGGATTCCCTGTTAAAATATAGAATCATACACATTAAATGGGAATAATGCTTAAAAGTTGGTACAGGGGCATCTGACTGTATCTCTACCAATGTAGCATGTATAGCCTCAACTATGTATCCCACATAATCATAATCAGTGTTGACCTCCGGGTGCTGGATATTCATGGCCATCATGAGCACATCTTGGGGTACTGTTGAATCTCCATCAAAACCTAATACTCTAGTTAGGCCATAAACTATGCATTTTATATAGTGATGGAAAAGGGATAAGTCAAAAGGTGTTTGAGGTTATCTGGGACTTTCACTATATTCCTGTCCACCCTGGGCATATATCTAGGTATATCAAAAAATTTGATTAATTTCTCCCTTTTCTTATAATCTGCCTAAATTTTCTCTAGCTTAATCTTTGTGCACAATGCACCAGTGATCCCAAAGACCTCTGCTACTGATCTCCTGTCAATGGATACTAAGGTCTCTTTGTTTTTATTTTTTATTACCCTAGCTATTGGGCAATAATTCTTAGCAAGGTCCCTAATTAACCCTATATCCACATATATATCAGGCACAATCAACTTTTCCATATTTAACTCCCATGGATTGCAAATAGGCATTGTTTTAATCCTATTATTCCAAAAATAGTGGAATAGAGTATTACCAAAGAAAACTGGAGTGATCGGGTTTCTGCAATGATACCATCTGTCTCTCCATTCATCCCAGTTAGCACTGTTTTCATTTGATGTCCCAGGCAAAAAATCAGCAAATTCCTCTATGTATTTCTTCACTGCAACCTTCTTCTTTTCAGACCCATGTGATGCAGCACTAGTAGTAGCTTGACTCATCTTTCCTCTTCAAATTTCACTCTCAGAAAAACAAGCTTTGTTGATTTCTCAACAAAAATCTTCAAAGCGCAAATGAGAGTTGTACAGAATCAAGCTTAATCATTCATCTTTATAGACATCAAACTGGTGTCTTGTCCATTTTATGCCAAATTCTCGCACTTGCAGTGTCATGCAAATCATCTCTTTGTAACTAATGCTGCCATTAATTCACACTGTTTGATCCCTGCTAGAAAATAGTACTCACTTTTCTCTTTTTTGCCTTCGTAAGCCATAAAATGATCTACCTGTCAATTTTCTGCCAACCCGTTGTACCTTGCTTATATTCAAAATTGTCCTTGTGAGTGAGCGACAAGACTTTTCCTTCGAAGCAGTCGCGCACTCACGATCTATTTTTGCTTTGGTTCATATGCTTCGCGACTAGGCAATGACCTAACTGCAAACCTCATCATTTGATAGTCACGCACTCACTATCTCTTTATGCTTTGTATTTTTACCTAAGCGAGTGAGTGGCATTACTTTTCTTTTCATCAGTCACGGACTCATCGCTAAAAACTTTACTTTCTTTGAAACCTTGCGAGTGAGCAATATGATCTTTATTACTTAATCACTTCTCATTCGCACACTCACTGACCTCTAACTTATCATTCTTTTCACTTGAGTGAGTGAGCGGTTCTTCAAAACAATCATACATTATTTTGTGGTTGCGCGGTCGCTATGGCTTTCTGATTTGTCTTTATACCTCTGCGGTGAGTGATGACCTTTTTCTTTTATAGTCGCATAATCATTGCTGAGATTTCTTTGTGAATGAATCCTTTACGACCGAGCGAGTGCCTTCACCACACCTTCACAATGTATTAATCACTCACTCACTGATCTCTTTTGACTGATTTTCCTCCATGAGTGACTAAGCGACAACTTTCCATTTTTCTTCATCGTGCACTCGCGAGCTTGAAATCTTAACCAACGCATTATCTATGAGTGAGCAATGGCCAACATACTTTTATCTATCGCACACCTGCTAGCATCTTTTCACTTGACTTTATTCATGGGCGAGTGGGCAATAGCCTTTTCTTTCTTTCATCATGCACTTGCGAGCTTATCATTTGTAACAACGGATCATCGGTGAGTGAGCGATAACAAAACTAATCATTTAGTCATGCACTTGTGCACTTTAAAAACACTGAATACTTCCTGTGTGACTGAGTAATAGGAACCATTTGATGATCAAAACATACTGTATTGCGTACTCGCACTACACAAAATACAACAATTAAGACTTGCGCGAGTAAGTGCTACTAAAAATATGACTTCCTCGCGCAATCGTGGGTTCAAATGATATGCATAATAACTTAGCCCGAGTGAGAAACTAGACCTTTCCTTTTACATCACTCACTCAGTCATGGACCAAAAAGTGAAAGACCTAAGACCACCGCGATTGTGCAATACATGAAAACTTAACTCATCGTTGACTCGCTGAACCTTTTAACATAGAACTTGATCCCCCGCGAGTGAGTGACACACAAAATATTTCAAACTCGCTCAATCGCATACTAATAGTCTAACTTCAAAATTACCTCACGAATGCATGATTAATACAAATTAATGACCAAGTTGCTCACTTGCGGACCTAAATTGACTAAACAAAACATGACAGCGACTGCACAATTCACTTAAAATGACTCATCGATCACTCGTGCACCTAAAAAGACACTTTAAAAGATCAACGCGGGTGTGTGACTAAAGCTTAGAAAAATGCAATTTGAAGACTTAATCACAAAATTAACTTTTTGACATGAAAAAACATGGATTTTGAATCAAAAGTCGCGGGAAAATTTTGCCAAAGCTTGGGATTTGAAAAAAATTGATATGCAGTGCTAACAATGGCTCCGAATGGGGAAAGTTAATTGCAAAATTGACATTAGAAGCCAAAAATCTGGGAGATAGACCACAAACTGAAACAAAATTGTACATGCACACACAAAAACCACACTAAAGCAGGGAAATCTAATCTACTATGCATGGAAAAAAAAACTTTATGAGAAATAATGTTTCAGGAATTGTCCATGCACTGGAAATTCTTGTATTTCACCATTAGGGTCTTCTAAAAAATAATAATATTGACCATGAAACTCCTGAATTACAAAGGGGTCCATCCATAGCGATTCAAATTTACCATGTTTGCCATTTTCTTCTTTTCTAGTATTCCACTACAGCACCATATCATTTATCTAAAATTTTCTTTTAGTTTCTCTTTTGTCAAACAGGTACTTGAATTGTTGTTGGAGTTTCATGTTTCTTTTGTGTGTCTCTGCTCTTATTTCTTCTAGTTCCACCAATTGGTCCATCCTCTCCATCATGGGTTCTTGTTCTTCGAACTCTTCTTCTTGGAGAAATTTATAACAGATTGTTTAAAGGAAATCTTGCCTGAGTTCCATAGACCATTTCAAAAGGGGATACCCCTATTTCTCTTTTCACTATTACCCTGTCAGCCCAAAGGGCTAACTTCGGTTTTGAATGCCAAGACTTTTTATTTTTCTCCAAAATCCTCTTAATGATTTTCATAATGCTTTTGTTGATGGACTCAGCTTGTCCATTTTCTTGAGGATGATATGGTGAGGAATAAGATACAATAATGCCATAGTCTTCATAGAAATCCTTAAAGTCCTCAGACCTAAAACACATGGCATTGTCCATGATTAACTTAGTAGGAACACCAAATTTTGTCAGAATATTATCCGTTAAGAAATCTAGAATTGCCTCTATCCATTTTGTAAAATAGTCTGAAGCCACAAGAATCCAACTATGGCCTCCACTAGATTTTTCTGTAAATTCACCAATAAAATCAAGACCCCATTGGGTAAAAGGTGCTTCAATAGTTGAAGGATTTAAAGGCACAGCTCCTAAAAATTTCATCTTAGAAGAAAACCTTTGGCAAGGTTCACACCTTTGTACAAACATCTGAGTATCTTTGAAAATACATGGCCAATAATATCCAGCTCTGATTATTTTGTGAGTTGTGGTCTTGGCAGAATAATGCCCCCCACATACACCACTATGCATTTCACTCAAAACTGTTTCAGATTGTGATTTATCTAGACAGAGAAACAAAAATCCATCCCTATTCTTCCAAAATAAATCACCTCATATCAAGACATACCTTTGAGCCTGCAACTTCAAAGTCCTTTTTTGATTATCTGACATATGTTCTGGACATTTACCATTTTTCAAAAAAAACACTACATCAGTATACCATGGCTGCAACTTTATACTAGTCAAATTCATGTTTACAATTTATACATCATTGACTTGGGCCAACTCCATGTTTGTGTCAGTCATTAGCTTGGCCAAACCCAAGCCCCTTACCAATTTGGTAACTTGAATTTCTAGATTAAATTCTTGAATCATGTTGATCCATTTACACCTTTTTCCAGTAACTTGAGACTGAGACAATATGTCTTTCACTGTAGAATGTGACACATAAGCAATTATCTTTGCACAAACTAGATAAGGTCTAAAAACCTTGACTGCTTTGTCCAATGCATATGCTTGTTTCTCCATTATCTCATAATTAATATCTATTGCTTGCAGAGACTTACTAAAAAATGCTATGGGGTGATCAAAACCTTCATCATCTTTCTGCAAAAGTACTACAACAATTGTATGGAATGAAGCAAAAGAAAATATAGAAAAAGGCTTTTCATAATCTGGAGATCTTAACATAGGTGCTTGCTGAATAGCTACTTTTATCTCATCAAAATCTAACTAAGCATCCTTATCCCATTCAAACTTAGCATTTTTCTTTAGCAATTTAACAATGAGCTTTACTATCTCAACAAAGTTCGCAATGAACCTCCTCACAAAATTTACTTTCCCAAGGAAAGACTGAACACCTTTGATATTTTTTGGGGGCAAGAGCTTGTTAATGGCTTCTACCCTTTCAGGATCAATCCTGACACCTTCTTTGGACACTATATGTCCCAATAATTTACCTTCTTTCATAGCAAAATGACACTTTTTTGGATTTTTAGAAATCCCATACTCCAAGGCTTTGGTAAAAATCTTTTCCAAGTGCTTACAATGATCCTCAGCCTTTTGGGAATATGCAGTTAGATCATCTTGATACACCACCATAATTATATTTACAAAATCCTTAAAAGCCACATCCATGGCTCTTTGGAAAGTAGCTCCTACATTTCTTAGGCCAAATGGCATTCTCACATATACATATGTACCCCATGGGGTAGTAAAAGTTGTCTTTAATTGTTTAGATTCTTGAACCAGCACCTAGTTATAAGCATAGAACCCATCCATCATAGATAAAAGATCACAACAAGTCACTCTTTGTAGCATTGCCTCCATGTTTGGCAAAGAATAATTATATTTTAATGAAGCTACATTAAGGTTCCTGAAGTCAACACATAGCCTGATGTCTCCATTTTTCTTTCTGATTGGGACTAAATTAGACACCCAGGAAGAATGTCTGATTGGTTTTATTATCCCAGCCTCCCTGAGCTTTGTCAATTCTTGCTACATTTTGGGGGCCAACAAAGGATTGATTGGCCTTTTTTTGTCTAAAATGCTTAATATCATCCTTTAATGGGATTTCATGTTGAAAGAGATCTTCCCTATAATCCTTAAGGTCTTCATAAGACCAAGCAAAAACATGTTTGAATCTTTTCAGCAAGCTAATAAAATTTTTCCTCACATGAGGAGCCAATTTCTTTCCAATATATACAATCCTAGGATCACACTCTGATCCCAAGTTTACCTCCTCAAATTCATCCAACTTGACTGTAGATTTTTGGCACATATGACTATCCTTGTCAGTAAACAATCCCTCTAATTGAGTTAGTCCTTTAGGGATTTCATTTGTCTGTAACTACAGAATTTCATTGCCAAATATGGTTTCTTTTCCATCAATAATCTCTATCAAATTATTACAATCAATTACTTTCCCTTCATAATTATCCACACATTGAATGAAATTAAGGATATCATCATCACTTTCAAAGACTTTCCAATTATATACATTATCAGGAATGGCAGGCCTGGTTTTAGTTTCACTCCTTCTAGCATTAGATCTGTTAGTAATAACTGAAAGGGGGGGGTGAATCAGTGGCCTCAAAAAATTATCCTTTAAACTTTAATCCACCAATTAATACACCTCAGATTATTAAGTCCCTACAAGATGTATGCCTTGAAATACTTGAAATAATTAACTATTTGTCGGTTTACCTTGTTTGTCCTTCTTCTCCTTGATTACCAATAAGCAGTAAAACTTATTTACCGATACTCAGTAAATATGCAGAGTATACCAATCAATCTAGAAATGCATATGTGAAATGTAAAATAATAAATTAATAAACCATACACACATAACACATGGATTTTAACGTGGAAACCCTGTTAAGAGAAAAACCATTGGGACCGGTACCCCAAATTTTCACTCTTCTAAAGTGAGCCCTATTAGGAGCCAACCCTGTTAAAGGTTAAAAACACACTGTTAAGTGCGACCTTGTTAGAGGATTTTTATACTTAGGTTGTCACTTAGTATCTGGAATCTATGCTACCATCCTTGAATCAGCCTCTAGACTGTCTATAGGCTTTATGCTAATCTTACTACCATCCTTGAATCAGCCTCCTTCTTAGACTATCAATAGGATTTAGGTAAGACTGATGCTACTATCATGAGTCAACCTTTTTGGGAATCTATTAGGATATACCTCAATTATAGAAGACAGTTAAGTCCTGCTTTGTTAAGATACTTAATGCTTCAATGGTTAAACTGAAACACAATGACCTCTTTCTAATGCAACTTTGAATTGCAGATATTCAGATCTATTTACGTACAATACCTCTCTGATCAATGTATCAATTCAATTCCTTTGTACTTCACACTTTCTGCTATGTGATGTTGTGCTTCACTGTTCGTCGGTGTCTACAGAATTCTTTAGCTCTCCCTTAGCTTGATTGATCAGGACTGTATGAAGTTTATCCTTCACCAGTTTCTCTTCAACATCTTCTTTCAATTCACTCCCCCGTGTATCTGAGTGCATACAGAAATTAATTATGCTTGTCTCTTATATAGACATGATATTCCTTTATTTTTTATTCTTGATTCTTGATTCTTGGCGTAAAAAACAATCCAGCCAAATTGATTTACGGCTTTAACTCCTGATTTATCTCGTAGTTATCTTCTTGCCAGCTATATAAATCAATTGCTTAACTATGGTTGAATAAAACAAATAAAATAATCAGTTAAGTCTATCTTTAAGCTCTGCTAGCTAGATATTTTGTCATTTTCTGATCTCTCTATTCTTTCGGTCAATTTTGTAGTTCGTCGCCGGTGACAACTGTTAGTTCCATCGGTGCAACTATAGTTAGCTTCGGGATCTTTGTCTGTCGGGCATCATTGGATCTTGCTCATCGGGAAACACTATTTTCAGCTCGTCGGGCATCCTGTGATTCTACTTCATCAGGCAACACTGTCTTCTACTCGTCGGGCATCACTGTGACTTTTTCTCTTTCTTTACCGATGGTGTGCACTCCGTCGGTGTAGTCTGTCACTTAGTGAATACTTGACTTTTATGGATTGCTGAAAGCATAACCTCTATTCCATTGATTTTCTGAATTCTTTGGCATTATGTACATGACCATATAGATGATATCAAGTTGACATCAATGACAATACAAACCATTAACTGATTTAATGTCTTGCATCATCTTCAACTTAATCATTATCAAACATTCAATCAGTTACATGTCATCATAGATCATCATTTTTCAGGGCCACATTAGCCAAAAAATCTGCCATGATGTTCTTATATCTCTCTATCCAATTGAAGGAAAATGCATCAAAAAATTAAATGCTATCCCATACAGCATGCTTATATTATTTCAGCCTATCATTTTTAGCAGCATATATTGATCTAATTTGGGAAATAGCTAGCTCTAAATCACCAAAAACTCTTAATAACTTAATGTCATGCTTGATTGCTATTTCTAATCCTAGTAACAATGCCTCATACTCAGCTTTATTGTTTGTACATTGAAATGATAGCAGAAATGAGTATTTGAAAGTAATACCTGATGGAGAAACAAATAGTACACCAGCTCTTGACCCTTTTCTAGAGCATGCTCCATCAAAATACATTTGCCACAGTCCATACTATTGCAATTCTAATTCTTCTATTATGGGATCTGGGTTTTTCAATTGTGGTTGAATCTTTTCAACCTTGAAATTATGCATATCTACATCCACAAATCAATTTAGCATGTTTGGTTCAATCTTTTCAACGTAAACAAGAGATCTGGGCTCCCTCAATAGTTTTGCTTCTTTCCCATTTACAGAAATAGTAGCAAAAGACAAATCCAATTGTACATGTCCTCCAATGGCTGCAGCACACTGTCTTGATAAAATCATGCCATAATGGGGTGGTGAATCCACAACCACAACATCTATTTTAAAAGTGACCTCAGGGTATGCAGCAAGTTTTACCTCTAATCCTTGCAAAGTTCCTACTACAGGTACTTCCCTGTTGTCTATGGCATAACATTTACCATAAGCAGTGTCCACCTTTAGACCCAATTGCTTCATGACAGTGCAAGTCATCATGTTAGCAGCAGCCCCTGAATCCATCATACAATTTTTTAATAGCATATTATTTGTGAGAAGTGTTACATAAAAAGGATCAATATGATCTAGCTCTTGGATAATTATATTTCCTAGACAGGTTGGGATTCCATCTTTTTCTTCTTGATCACCTTTCAATTCATCATTCAAATTGGTATTATCATGCATACCAGGCAAATCAGATAACAATGACTTGGTGCTCTTTGATTTAAAACATCTCAAGCAAAGGGACAAAAACTTTCATCTGAGATAAGGCTTGTTTCATGTTAAAAGATGGGAAACTCATGACATTGTTAGAAGATATTTTACCTTTACTCTCCTTTAACTATCTTGTTTTTTGTTCATGAGTAGGGGTATCTTTATTTTCTTTAACCAGAGTGTCCTTCCATTCACCTTGTGTAGGTTCCTCCCTTATGACTTCTGTGATAATAGGTGAATTAGGTTGTTCCCTACTTTGATCAACCTTTCTATTCCTAAGCTGATATGAACTTCTTGCATGTGTCACAGTAGCAATAGTTAGAAATCTTATCTCCTCATCATTAGGCATTCCAAATTGAAAATGTTCTAACTTAGTGCTTGTATTATTTACTGTGATTGGCATGTTTTCTTGTGGCTCTTCCTCTGAGATACCATTTTCATTTTCAACAGTAAGTGCACACATGTTTATTGCAGGTTTTTTCTCACTATGGCTTTCTTGTGTTCCAATGTTTTCACTTTGCTCCACCATACCCTGAGCTACTGCACATTGATAAGGGGAATGAGGCATATTATAGGCCATGCACCAAGGAGTGTTTTCCACATCGTGTGCATTGTTTTTTTTCAATGGATCATGGATGTCTTTGTTCTTAGGATCAGTTTTTTCTTCTGACACAGGTTTTCCATCCTTCCACTGAGTTTTATAGGGAAAATCTTGCAGCCTGTAAGGCTTATCTTGCCTTTGGTATTGTGGCCTATTATTTTGAAACCCTTTTTCATTCTTGTCTACCTTAGCAGCAAGATCTTTCACCACACTTACCATTGTTTCCATCTTATCTTCTTCCTTGGGATTTTTATTTGACTGTTTTTTTTACTCTTTCCAGAGTCTACTGTCATCCCATTTTCCAAGTTTTCCAGAAGCTCTTTTATTGCTTTCTATGTTTATGGCCAATTTATATGCATCTCTCATAGTCTGAGGATCTTTATCTCTGAGAAGATAAGAAGTCTTCCCATCTAAAGCATTACAGTAGGTGGTAATGCATACATTTTCATCCAGTCTCAATACTTGGAACAACTTATACATAGCCTTTTGAAACCTAACATTGAATTCAACAATGCCTTCATTAGCAAAAAATTTCAAACTATTGAATTCATTTAACATAAAACCAAAATTTATTTTGTCACCATACTGTTCTTTGAAAATTCTAACAAATTCATCCCAAGAATAGATACTATGATGAGGCAACCCTCGGTACTAGTCTCTTGCATCCTCAATTAGTGATTGCACAAACAATTTCATCACAGCATCTTCATCTCCAATCTCACAATCATTCATTGTATCCGAAAAGACTTTTAGATGCTCTTCACTAGTTATGGCATTATTCCCACTAAATTTGGGAATCTTATCTCTGACCTCATTAGGAATAGGGTTTGGTTGGCCAGGGATACCATCAAAAAACAATTGCCTATATCTCTCTAAATGAATAGGTCTTCTCTAAAAATTAGTACCAATATTTT
>MU224514.1:2038741-2054063 GCA_018584345.1 Thuja plicata
GGATTGGTGCATTGACACCATAATCTGAAATAAACAATTCAAGCTCTTTGTCCATGGATTCCCTGTTAAAATATAGAATCATACACATTAAATGGGAATAATGCTTAAAAGTTGGTACAGGGGCATCCGACTGTATCTCTACCAATGTAGCATGTATAGCCTCAACTATGTATCCCACATAATCATAATCAGTGTTGACCTCCGGGTGCTGGATATTCATGGCCATCATGAGCACATCCTAGGGTACTGTTGAATCTCCATCAAAACATAATACTCTAGTTACGCCATATACTATGCATTTTATATAGTGATGGAAAAGGGATAAGTCAAAAGGTGGTTTGAGGTTATCTAGGACTTTCACTAAATTCCTATCCACCCTGGGCATATATCTAGGCATATCAAACTTTTTGATTAATTTCTCCCTTTTCTTATAATCTGCCTGAATTTTCTCCAGCTCAATCTCTATGCACAATGCACCAGTGATCCCAAAGACCTCTGCTACTGATCTCTTGTTTATGGATACTAAGGTCTCTTTTTTTTTCTTTCTGATTACCCTATCTATTGGGCAATAATTCTTAGCAAGTTCCCTGATTAACCCTATATCCACATATATATCAGGTACAATCAACTTTGCCATATTTAACTCCCAGGGATTGAAAATAGGCACTGGTTTAATCCTATTATTCCAAAAATAATAGAATAGAGTATTACCAGAGAAATTTGGAGTGACAGGGTTTCTGTATTCACACCATCTGTCTCTCCATTCATCCGAGTTAGCATTGTTTGCGTTTGATGTCCTAGGCAGCAAATCAGCAAATTCCTCTATGTATTTCTTCACTACAACCTTCTTCTTTTCAGACCCCTGTGATGCAGCGCTAGTAGTAGCTTGAATCATCTTTCCTCTTCAAATTTCACTCTCAGAAAAACAAGCTCTATTGATTTCTCAGCAAAAATATTCAAAGCACAAATAAGAGTTTTACATAATCAAGCTCAATCATTCATCTTTATAGCCATCAAATTGTCATCTTGTCCACTTGAATGCCAAATTCTCGCACTTGCAGTATCATGCAATCATCTCTCTGTAACTAATGCTGCCATTAATTCACACTATTTGATCCCTACTAGAAAAGAGTACTCACTTTTCTCTTTTTTTCCTTTCTAAGCCATAAAATAAGCCACCTGTCAATGTTTTGCCAACCTGATGTACCTTGCTTATATTCAAAATTGTCCTTGCGAGTGAGCGACAAGACCTTTCCTTCTAAGTAGTCGCACACTTGCGATCTATTTTTGCTTTGGTTCATATGCTTCGCGACTAGGCAATGACCTAACTGGCAACCTTATCATTTGATAGTCGCACACTCGCTATCTCTTTATGCTTTGTATTTTTACCTGAGTGAGTGAGTGATGTTACTTTTCTTTTCATTAGTCATGGACTCGTCGCTCAAAACTTTACTTTCTTTGAAACCTTGCGAGTGAGCGATATGATCTTTATTACTCAATCACTTCTCAGTTCCACACTCATTGACCTCTAACTTATCATGCTTTGCACTTGAGCGAGTGAGCGGTTCTTCAAAACAATCATATATTATTTTGTGGTTGCGCGGTCACTATGGCTTTCTGATTTGTCTTTATACCTCTATGGGTGAGCAATAACCTTTTTCTTTTATAGTCACATACTCGCTATTAAGATTTCTTTGTGAATGAATCCTTCACGACCGAGTGAGTGCCTTCACCACACCTTCACAAGTATTAATCACTCACTCGCTGATCTCTTTTGACTGATTTTCCTTCATGAGCGACTGAGCGACAACTTTCCATTTTTCTTCATCATGCACTAGCGAGCTTGAAATCTTAACCAATGCATTATCTATGAGTGAGCAGTGGCCAACATACTTTTATCAATCGCACACCCGCTAGCATCTTTTCACTTGACTTTATTCATGGGCGAGTGGGCAATAGCCTTTTCTTTCTTTCATTGCGCACTCGCGAGCTTATCATTTGAAACAATGGATCATCAGTGAGTGAGCGATAACAAAACTGATCATTTATTCGTGCACTCGTACACTTTAAAAACACTGAATACTTCCTGTGCGACTGAGCAACATGAACCATTTGATGATCAAAACATATTGTATCGCGTTCTCGCATTGCACAAAATACAACAGTTAAGACTTGTGCGAGTGAGCGCTACTAAAAATATGACTTCCTCGCGCACTCGTGGGTTCAAATGATATGCATAATAACTTAGCCCGAGTGAGTGACTAGACCTTCCTTTTACATCACTCACTCAGTCGTGGACCAAAAAGTGAAAGACCTAAGACCACTGCGACTATGCGATACATGAAAACTTAACTCATCGGTGACTCGCTGAACCTTTTAACATAGAACTTGATCCCCCGCAAGTGAGCGACACACAAAATATTTCAAACTCACTCAGTCACATACTAATAGCCCGACTTCAAAATTACATCGCGACTACGTGATTAACACAAATTAATGACCACGTCGCTCACTCGCAGACCTAAATTGACTAAACAAAACATGATCGCGACTGCATGATTCACTTAAAAATGACTTGTTTCTCACTCGTGCACCTAAAGAGACACTTTAAAAGATCAGCGCAGGTGTGCGACTAAAGCTTAGAACAATGCAATTTGAAGACTTAATCACGAAATTGACTTTTTGACATGAAAATACATGGATTTTGAATCAAAAGTCACAGGAAAATTTTCCAAAGCTTGGGATTTGAAAAAAATTGATATGCAATGCTAATAGGGTGCTTCCCAGACAATAAAAATAATGAACTTATATGACAAAAAAAATTCAAATAGTTTGTTGTACGAGATTTATCGTCTGCCCGCACGATGAAATGACACCTACGACTTTAAAATGTCTAAAAATGGGTAAAAATTTAATGAAACATTGCAAAAATTGAATCAACAAGGAGGTTTTTTAGCCACTCACTGGATGCACGTAGTTCCTGGGTGGATTGTGCTTCCTCATCCGCTCGAATTAGTGATTTTACAACAGGACTACCATTTTTCTCACATAATTTTTTTTATAATTTCTATAGTTGGAAGGAAACAATCATTTTAAAATGACCCTTTTGACCCCTTATATAGCCTTTGGCCCCATTTTGACCTAATTTTCAACTTGCTATGATTGACTTGAAAATACACCCTTAGCTAATTTCACGCTCCTAGATCTATTTTCGAGATCAAAACTGAAATCTGACATCATTATGCTAGTCAAAATCGCAATTCAATGTTTTAGTCAAATACATTTGACCATTGACACCATCATTGCCAAATTCCTCCTTAATTTCATTCCTCGTCAACTTAACTAGACATCCTCCTCTTGAATCCAAGAGAGCCAACCTTGGTCAACCGTAGTCAACATTTGGTCAAAACTGGTCAATAGGACCTCTAATCAAGCTCTAATCTAATTCTCCCTCATCTGTGACCTAATATAATTAAATCAATAATATCAAATCCAGTGATTTTAATCAATCAAATTAGTTGCAATCAAGTTTTCCGCCCTAACAACATTTTTTTGATCCCGAGGGGATAGCAAAAATATATCAATAATCTAAATTTTAATCAGCAAATCTCATCACTGGGGAATCTTAGCTCCATGCCAAATTGATATTCCTTATGTACAAGTGTTTTCATCGCTTCACGCCAAGTCACTTGGACATACATCTAACCTAATTGAATCTCTAGGGGCATATATGTTTCATCGCACCACAACAATTTGGTAGTGTCTCCTAATCAGGTGATTGGCTTCATCATGACCCATATCAAGTCAATTATATCGATTAATCTATAAAATAGAAATAAATCTCATTGCACCACATCAGGTTGATTGATCATTTAAATCAATCTAAAAAATTTTGAAATCTATTTTGGATGGATATTTAGTTTCATCGATTCACATCAAGTTGAGCATTCAGATCTCCCTATCCATCTTCGTTCAATCAAGCTTGGATTTTGTACTATCATTCTTTGCACAATCAAGTATGAAACTAATCTCTCTATCAGTCTTCGCTCAATCAAGTCTAGAGCTGGTATCTTTAATCTTCAAATTGATCTTCGTTCAATCAAGTTTAGAATCATCTCTCAATCAATCTATTCTAGATTTGTCATAAGATGTTCTTTGAATTAAAGTGTTGCTCACACATAGATTCAAACAGGGTAAAATTTAATCACCTAAAATTTGTCTAGTAAACCTATGACCCCTAATTTGATCAATTGACCTTAAAATCCTAAAATCTAAGGCATTCACTACTAGACCTTAATTGTGCAAGAAAACCCTAATAATCCCCCTTTGCATAATTAAATCAAGGTCCTAAGTCAAATCATCAATTTAATCCTAACCCAAGCTTGAAAATTTATTTAATCACTAAACATTACACACTTAAATAAAATTTCTTGCACTTTTATTAAATGAACCCATTCACACATGGGTGTGAACACTTAATCTTTGATTAAAAGGTGGTTTACCAAATTTGTCCTCATCCTCCCTCAACAAACACAACTTTGACCAATCAATAATATCTCACATGGATCGAAGGAGAGTCCATCTAAATCGCCCTTCGTGGTCAAATCTTAGTCGTCCATCTTGAGGAGGTTTCTATAAAAGGGATAGCTTTCCTTGTTGAGAGGAGGATTTTTTTTGAAGTAGTATTTTAATGTCATTTTGATTCTAGGTTTTACTCATTGTAGAAGAGAATCTTTATTCTAGTATAACATTTGCATTTATTATTAGATAGTTTAATGTTACTTTCATTTCTTAGTATTTGTTGCATCTTGTTAGATTAATCTCATGCTAGTATGTGCATTATCATAGATACATTTTACATATCATTTCCATGTCTTGAAGAGAAAAGTATGCAAGTTCATGCATCATGCTCACCTTTGAATCTTCCATTTTGGAGTAGTCTAGTCACTGATTCTTGTGCCAATCTGATGAGCATTTATTAAGAATCAAAATTGCTTCATCTAGGAAGCAATAAGCTGATTTTGAGGGGGTTTTGCACAATATTGGAGTTAAATTTGATGATTATTGGCCCCTAGCTAATGGTTTATTGAGTGTAGGTTCTTTGCAGGTCAATACCACATTTACACCACACACTAGAAAGCTTAGCAGCAGATTTACAGAACCCAGTTCCATTTTATGAGTCTAGAATTGCCAAGTATAGGTTGAATTCGACCTATACCCACCAAGTTGAGCTATAAATAGCTCTGAATAGGAGGTTTCTCAGCTCATATTTACAGATCTCAAGTGGTTCAATTTAGAAAATAGATCATTTTGGGGCTTCGACGGGCAAAAAATTAGTCTTTGAGTGCCTTTTCTTCTCTTGTTTTCACGGGTACACACATCTATCTATATTATTTGTATTAATTCTCTAGATCAGATCTATACATCTCTCTTACTCTAATTTCATCCTCTTCCTATAGTAAGAATCAATATAAAGTTTCTAAACCTACAAGGTTGAGGTCTCGTGCTTTTACTCTATCCTTCTTTAGTGGTACTTGTTGAATCTATCTTTTTAGGTAAGTATCCCTCTTGATTATCCCATGTATCACCCCCCTAATAATAAATTTTGTGAGTGATCTACCTTAGCATTGCTCACCACCACTTTTCTTATGATACATTTTGGTGAACCCAACATGAATTGCATGCATTTCATACCTTCTATATTGGTTAGTTAGATCTTGCATGTTGAAAACAAAACTGATTAAATTTACTTTTTTGCATCTTGAATTGTATGTTTTCACTCTCTTGTATATTTATATTTACTCTTTATTACAATATAAAAGAGAAATATACAAGAAAAACACAATAATAATAAAAATTGTTGTCTTTTACTTTCTTGCATATCATTTATATTGAACAAAAATACAAAAACATTTCATGGAGTTGTTATTATCATTTGCTAGTTCATTTTCAACTTTATTTAAAGATTTTTACATTGTTTCCTTTCATGAATATGATGATAGTTTAGTTCTTAATTTCTTTCATAGTCATACTATTTTCCCTACCAAAACCACCACTGCCCATGAAAATATTTTAGCACAAGAAGAGTCCATTAACATTTCTTCAAAGAATCTCCCTCTAAAGAGTGAGATCTTGAAGGGTAATGTTGATCCTTCTCCTAAAATGTATCTCTCTCATGAACAAATTTGGATGCAAGAGACAAATAATTTATCCCACTTTCTTTCCCATCCCTTTATCATTAGGTATCAAGCTTTAGCGAGTCGTGATTATTCCTCTCCCAAAGTGTTTCTTATTCAACACAATATTCCTACCCTTGATGATTCTCCTATTTGGTATGAACCCTTGGATAAGAAAATTGCTTACTCCCCTCCCCATGAAGAAAACTTGACACAATAAGAATATATATTGGTTGATGTTTCTCCTAACCCCTCTAGAGATGACAAATTCATATATGATGGTGACCCTTCTCCTAAAACATGATACCCTTATGAGGATATTTTAGAGCAATAAGAAGACATTATAAATATTTTTCTTAATATCACCTTACCTTCATTTGAAACTGCTTATAAAGATGAAGCATTAAAGGACATCCCTAATACCTATTCTAAATACATTTTGGAATAAGAGGATTATATCATTCCTAATTACCTTAATTCTCTCCCTTGTAGCGATAAACCCATGAATAATCAAGAGCTTGGTCAAGTCAATGTTATTATTCATACGCAACCTGCGGTAGCCAATACACTTGTGATAAATGTCAAAGGAAGTACTCAGTCAAATTTATTCCAAAAACCTAACAAACTCACGGTTACTATTAAGGTTTATCCACAAAATTTTGCTTCAACTTTTGCTACATCTGAGATTATGGTTAAAGGATACGATCAACAACATTCTTTTCAAACTCCCAACAAGACAATTATACCCGATAGAAGAAAACCTAGGAAATCTTTGGAGTTTATTAAGCAATATAATCACACAAGAAACAATCCCCAACCTACTAATCCAGTTGTTCCTATTCCTCTCCCACCTTTCCAATTCATGCTTCTAACTCCACACCACCTAATCAACACAACATCAATTCCCTTTTATCATGCATGCATGCTACTCCTATCCCAACTCAAATTGTGTTTACTCAAGAAGTTCAAGACCAACATGAGGCTCTTATGGTAACTATCCTTATTAAAGGTAATCACATTCATAAAAAATTAATTGATAATGGAGCATGACTTAATATTTGTATCATTTCAATGTTTCATGAAATTAAGGTTGATCTTTCAACTATCAAACTTGATTCTATTCCTATCTGTGGCTTTGACTGTGTTACTAAACAATATTTAGGTGTTATCATTTTGCTTATTTAAGTAGGCCCTATTATTTTACCTACACCTATTAATGTCATGTCGAGTCCTCTTAGCTATAATATTCTCTTAGGGCAGCTATGGTTACATTTCATGTAGGTTGTTCCTTCAACTTTTCATCACAAAGTGAAGTTCATCTATGGCAACACAATGTACACACTCCCTGTTAATGATAGACCTAATGATAGTTTTAAAACTGAATCTACTTCTTTTTCTATCCCTACAACATTTAAACACAACATATCTTCTCCTAAAAATTCCTCTTTAGATGATGGTTGGGGGTCATTAGACTTTATTCTATCTTTTATGGGCAAATACAAACTTCCTAACAAAACACATGATCTTTCAAAGAACTTAGTGTGTCTTTAATTCAACCTGATTATCAAACCAATTCAACGCATAATTTAAAACATGTATGTACTAAACAAAACATTGAGAATATTGAGAAACCTATTGAAGCATCTAGTTTTGAGTCTCTTTCTTTTTCCACATCCTCTCCTTTATCTATATTTACTTTTAATCAAGAAATCATTCTGCCTAAACTTCTTCGTGCTAAGGTGATTGCTAGGCCTAAACGGAAAAATAAACATAGTAAAAAAATTATGAATTTTCCTTTCTAAATGTATCACCGATATCATGATCAATCTACCAATGAATATCAAGCTTTACATTATAAAATTAAACAACTCACTGATTATGATGTTATTCACTTATCTTGTTGCAATGAGATATTTTTTAATACTATTTTTTTTCTAAATAACACCTAAGTCCCTATTATGTTTCTCCACACTATGTAGCATCGTCAACCTATTCCTTGGGGGATCATTATCATGCATAATGTAGTACACTTTGTTAGTGGCATAATAGGTCCACTTTATCCTTGTCTCTACACTTGGGGGCAAGGCTATTTTATCAATTTCTTTCTCATTCCTCTTTAAGAATGCACTTTTCCCTTGGTTAAGTATTATTTATCTACTATGCGACATCCAATATTACATGGTAATGTTGGATAACCCTCTTCATTGTTTGCAATTGGGTTTCCATGGTAAATAAATCCTTTACCTTGGAGACTAAACATTATTTCATCCTTCACAAGGATCACCTTTTGCACTTCTTGCATGGTATCTCTTTGCATTCATCCCTTCCATGGCCTCATAGGAGTTGTGACCTCTTTGGCTTGGACTGGGTGTTGCTTATGGATATTGTCTTATACATAGCATGCTTATTACATATGTTTTATTCACTTTAGGAATGACAAGTAGATTGCACTAGCATAACATAATTTGCTAGGGCCGTATCATTCTCCTTTCATATTTTCAAAAAGAGTAGACTACCATAACATAATTTTCTATGGATAGTTACTCTCCCTTTTAACATATTTATGATTGATTTACTAGCATAACACAATTTTATAGACCATTTGACCTATCCTTACATAGACAAAGTTGACAGTAGGCGCAAAGACATTTTTCAAGACACCAATAAGCATAAGATCTTAAGGTAGGATTGACAAGAATAACACAATTTGCTAGACCATAAATTATCCTCCCTCTCTCTACTCTCTCTCTCTCTCTCTCACGGATCACCTAAGTGCAACATAATTGCCTAGTATGTGTCATCCATGAATTTCTTGATGTCTCTTCCATGGTTCCATAGCATAACACACTTTTCTATTGGATTGGATCATGGATTCTTATCTTATCATTGATGTATTAATATTAATGCTTACTTCTCTTTATTAATACCTCTTTTCAATCATTAGATCGTAACCTGAGCTAGAAAGCTCCAATTTATACATTGTTATAGGCATTAGAATCATGATTCAGTGTCCTTACTCTCCAAATGTCTTTTGAAACATATGTAGTTCATCTTCAAATGTTTTGAAACACATTTTTCCATCTTTTTTCTTTATAGTTCATTGCGGTAAACTAATTCCCTGTTTCACCTTTCCTGAATAGCAAGTTGAAACAGGGGCATATAGCTACCCGTGAACTTTCCATTGTTCCTTAGTAAGTCCTAGGTGATTTTGGCTATTAATAACATGTGGATTTGCAAGATATAATTGCTAACAGTAGCTTGTAGGGTATATGAATTGTGGACTTTGTTATATTCTTTTTCCATTTACTGATGATTTCTTTACTTTAGCTTGCATATGCATGTAGTATCATATACCACTAAAATGGGGGATAAATGTAACATCTTAAATTGGAATCACTTGTGTGCTTTGCAATTTAATGACCTTTTAGCACCCTCATCGGTGTATTTACATTATACATTTACATTTTAGATACTTTATAAGCACATGTAGCTCATTTCTTCCTTTCATTTAGGTGAAATCAAGGTAGGATCTAATAAATCATCCTTTATTTCTCCCTCTTTGTTGTGAAAAAGTTGAGGCAGGACCTAATCTCTATGCATCCTCCTCTACTTTTCCTTTGAGGCCCTATTTTTCTTTTAATTCATCTTTTCCTGCTTATCTGTTTATTCCCCGTTGAATCACTTTTTTCCCTCAATACCTCTCGGGATCCGGAGGTTTTATCTTGAGTTTTGCACCCTCAGGTATAGGTCAAACTTGACCTATACTTGTTATAGTTCAACTTCGACCTATACCCAGTGTTGTGAATTTTGATTATCTCTCAGGCCTAATGCAAGATATTTTCCTTTTCTCACTTTCATTTGTCAACCTTCTCTAATTTGAACCCCGAATCACTATAAAGCAACCTAATTGATTCATTTTGGCATAATGGAATCAAGTGTAAGGTGAAAACCCTAATTTGATGACAACAAGCAATTGCAAGGTGGAAGCCCTAGTTTTATGACATCCATTGAAGCAAGGGTTGATTATTGAAGACTTCTTTCAAGCATTCAAGAGATCATCATGGAGATACAAATGGATTGTGAAGATGGAAAGGAATATTATATTCCTTGTAGGCTTGGTATTGTATATGCCTAAATCTACACACTCAAATAAGAGGGTTAGTAGCACCGATTTAAATGCAATAAATCGTATAGCTACTAAGAATGAGCCTATTAATAATAAAATAATAGATATCAGAAGAGAATAAAAAAAAAGGAAAACTTGATATCTGAAGATTCTATTGCTTCTCTCTACTCCTTCTGAAATGTTGTGTGATGGTGCTCAGTGTTGGTGCTGACAACATTTATGAATTGGGAGTGTTGAGAAAATAAGATCAAAATGATAATTATTTTCTAATGATTCATACAAAAATTATGCAGAATGATTGTGCACAAAGTTGGAGATCTTTCAAATGGCTGTGAAGGCCTAGTTTTATAGAATTTGGAAATGATTTGGACGGGTGAGATTAATCCCAATAATTTGAAATGGAGGGCTCAGAAAATTAGGAACTAGAGAAGGAATTAACAATTTCCATTCTCAACTAAAGAGAAGAGGAAACAATTTGGGCAACTGGAGTTTGAACTGGAGAGAAAAGGAAATGAAATAGGCAACTGTTGATTTCAAACTGAAGTTTCCATTTTCGAACTGAAAAGAAAATTAAAAATGCTCACAAATGGGATTTTTGAATTTGAATTCAAATTTTATTTTTATAAATTGATCCATTTAGCATTATTTTGAATTTTAGAATTTAGAGGGAATTTGAGGAAAATGAAATTAATTTAATTTAGAGGAATAGTTAATTAGTTTGAATAATTACATTTAAACTTTAGGAAATTGAACTTAATTCACTAATAAAGATTAATAAATTAAGGTTTATTAATTAATTATTTGATTAATTTTAGAGAAATGATTAAATGATTGGAAGATTAGATTTAAAAGAAATAGATGATTAACTAATGATTAAAAACTATTAATTAATAGAGGAAAAATAGTAATTAAATGCAAGGTCGCGAGTCTATCCACTTTAGGGTGTCTACATTTGCCCCTCTTTGATACAATGTGATTTATCGCGTTTATGTCAAAGAATTTTTTATTTTTATCATGCCCAAGCTCGCCCCAACGATAGTAGGTGAATTATATGCGCCCTCAACAAATTAAGTGAAAATGCGGTCGATGAGCATTAATTTGTTGAAAATGTAAAATATTGCTAATAGGATCATACGACTTGGCAAAAGAGTTCAAAACACATAAGATATGGTCAAAAAAATATTTTGGGGCTCAGGATGATAAAATATGGCTCTAAAGACAATTAGGGTTTTGGCCAATCAATTATAAATAGCATTTGGGTCCTCTCATTTGTAATTTTGCATTGAGAAGCTCAGATTTCCTGGTAAGACTAGCTTTGAGTTTTTGTTGAGTTTAGATCATTCTTTGAGCGATGAAAAGCCTTGTCAAAGTCACACACTTATAAGACCGGGTTCACACATTTGGTCAGCTAGAGGATGCAAGTGAGTATCGATACCCTAGCTCATTTATTCCGTGCAATGAATGATTTCAAAATTATTAGTTTAGGCCAGAAATTTAAGAGTTCTACAAATGAGCACTATTTTGTCGCAATTGCAGTTTGGATTTCGCAATTGTGATTTTAGTTTTAAAATTGACAAGTATGCCACAATTGCATGTTTTATTACCACAATTGATACTTATGTATCACAATTGCGAGTTGTATTTCACAGTCAACTTTTACCCTTTCGCATTTTATATAAAAGTGCCACAATTGACCTGTATATAGAAATTTTCTTTTTTAGCACATATTGCAATTGATTTTCTCAATCGTCATACTCATATAATGCTCTTGATTCATTTTTCATATTTTATATAAATTTTTCATATGTGGGGAGTGTAGGCTACCAGGTTTGGTTTACCAATTTTAGTTATCTGAGGATGAGCGTGACATAGTGAGGCAGTTAGGCTTATCCCGAATTACTTATATGCCTGAGATCATGATCAATAGGGGTCCAATCTCTTCTCTACTTGACAGGTAGCACTCATATACATGCATCTTTCACTTTCCCACTGGAGAGTGCATAGTGACTCTTGAGGATGTGTATCGCATCCTCCAGATTCCTATTCAGGGAGTACTGGTAGAGTTTTCCCGACAACCCAGGATTTTTGCATTGTATGAGCTATCTGGTTTGTGGGAGGACAAGCTATGGATGTCTGATCCCTATGATATCTCATGGTTGAGATTTTTCTAGGGTTTGGAAAAGGTAGGTACATTTTTAGGGAGCATGATCTGCGAGATATTATGTCCTGATCGGAGATAGCATGGCTTCTTGGTAGGATGGGCAGTCATTTTGAGGAGCATGGCCAAAGACCATATTGTCTATGCATGGGGATCTTACATGCTTATGCATATGTATTATCATATGTTCTACGTGGCTTACCAGGGGGTAAGTCAATCAGATGCAAGGTTACATTACTCTAGATCTGGACATGGGAGCACATTGCGGTTTGCAGACCTATTGTGACTCAAGATCTACTAGCGTGAAGACCATATGTCTTTTTGTATGAGAGAGTTGTGATCCAGTCTCACATGGGTCACACAATATACCATAGGCAACATCTAGACATGATACCCTACTTTTTTGGAGACCATACAAATCATGTCCTACTTGGGATGACGACGATGCCCATTTTTCTTTCTACTGTCAAAGGCACTTTTTGATTGGGTGTGTGACAAAGCACGCTGATATGATCAATCTACATAACACCAAAAGGGTGTTGAGGAAGTTTGGGGAGGGGCAGGACTTGAACAACTCCTACACATACTTTGTGAGGAGATCTAGGGATATTGTTGTCTGGGGGCCCGTGGTTCCTACACATGTAGCCAGGATCGAGTTTATTGGGCTATGTCTTGTACAGTGGATGTGGCGATCAACTACTTTGGATGTAGGTACAATCATGATTTTAGTTATTTCCTTTGATATATAACTATCTTTATCAACATTGTTTAGATATGATTGACGGAGTATTGATGATTTTATCTTCTTAT
This sequence comes from Thuja plicata, assembly GCA_018584345.1. Classification (NCBI taxonomy): domain Eukaryota; kingdom Viridiplantae; phylum Streptophyta; class Pinopsida; order Cupressales; family Cupressaceae; genus Thuja; species Thuja plicata. The sequence goes on from MU224514.1 coordinate 2,052,012, forward strand.
TCTTGCAGGAACCACACTATAGTTTGATGCTTGTTGGGCACAATAGCTTTGACAGACATCACCTAGCTTGTGACTGGTGTTATTATGAGGATACCTCAACAAAGAGGCAATAACTAAGGGAGAGGTCATGGTGGAAAAGGCCGAGGGAGGGGAGACATGGGGAGAGGTAGAGGAGGAGATCAAGGGAGAGGGAGAGGAGGATATTGAGGCCAGGGAGAGGATATGGGGATGATCGTGATGATGATCTCAGGAGAGGTGGTCGGGGAGGTGTTAGGAATGTTGGGAGGGTTGTTGGGAGAGCTCTAGGGAGATCTTATAGGAGGGTTGGAATGAGTGTCACTCTAGAGGAGGAGGGAGAAGAGGAGAAGGTTCCACAGCTTGTTAGGAGTGTGCAGAATCACACTAAGGATGTTTCTACAGAGAGAGTTTAGGTGGCAGAGATGGTAGAGGTAGAGGTAGAGGAGGTTGGGTCTAGCTCTTCAGGAACTAGAAACAACACTAGTAGTGGGATTAGTAGTGAGAGAGAAGTAGAGGAGGAGGAGGGATTGATGGATATCGTGATGGTTGGCTAGGACACGGGAGAGGTGGAGTGACTGACTCGGGAGGTGGAGGAGCTTACTTTAAGATTTTCATTATCAGAAAGAGAGAGAGATCATTCTCTAAAGGATGCCATGGAGCAACTATGGAGATTAGGATGGGAGGCACACAAAGAGATAAAGTACTAGCGCAAACATTATGAGGATGACGTACCATCAGATCAACGTGTGCCTAGTTATACTGCTTCTCAAAGATTGGGCAGGTCACAACAGGAACAAAGTAGTGTGGCAGTAGCATGACAACCTCAAGATCATGAGGATACCCTAAAGGATCCCACATAGCAACGTGGGTCAGGATCACAGATGTCACCCCCTCGTCATCCTAGAGGCGAGGGCAGAGAGAGCGATTAATGACAAAAATTTTAATATCATTGTATCATCTTGTTGAATTGTTGTTTTTGTAGACACTATACAGTTTTGACAGAGCTTGCGAGCTCCCATTGTACTCAGATACACTATTTTTGATGATATGAGATACATATTTTTGGCAGAAATATGTATGCTTCTATTAATATGATGGTGATTTATGATTATGCATTTTATGATGAGGACTATGCTTATGATGTATGCTTCTTTCTATAATTGCTACACATATTTCTTTTGATGCCCCTATGTATGATAATTATCATGATCTATGATTTATGCCTTTACTTTTTCCTATGATGCACTTATGAATACATGATGATGTTATTGATGATGCAACTATATTATGTGATTTCATGCATTTTTCTATTATGATGATGATGATGTCTTATACCTTTATGATGGTGATATCATGCATTTTGATCTATGATGTAATTGTACGCCTCTCTTTCTCATGATCTGTGATTCCCAAGCTTTCCAAAGACGAGGGTCAGTAGCAAAGGTTTCACAAATGATATAAACGAAGTACACAATACTACTAAAATTAATAACAGTGAAACACAATCAATAAAATGTACAAGCAAGAGAAAGGAAAACAAATAAATACAAACCCCACGATGCTTGAAGCTTCTATTTTTTCTCTCTACTCCTTCCAAAATGTTGTTCTTGATGCTCAGTATTGGCGGGGCAGCGTCTATGACTTGAGAAGTGTCGAGAATTTGCTAATTGAAATGGGTGTGTGATTGCAAGATGGCTTGAATGCTAGAACCAAATTGACGGAGTAATGGCGCACGAGAGCTTAAAATCCTAGATCCTTCAAATGGTTATGAAGGGTTTATTATATAGGAATTGGTGATGATATGAACAGTTGAGATCAATCCCAGAGATAGGGAGATGAACGGTTGAGATCAAAAGGAACTGGAGAGGTCCTTAGTAAACTCCACCTCTTCATTTGGTAAAGAGGACATAGAGTTTGGTTGACTGAAGAGCTAATTATGAGTTACCTTTTTGAACTGAAGAGGTGGGTGAAGTTACCCATGTGGACTGGAGAGATGGGTAGAGTAACCCATGTGATCTGATTGGAGTTATCTCT
>MU224514.1:2054113-2069372 GCA_018584345.1 Thuja plicata
TATTAAGAATTGCTTTATTTGATGAAATTAAATTAATTTAATTGAAATTAATTTAATTGGAAGAATTTAATTAGTAAGTTTAAATATTTGAATTTAAACTATAGGAAATTGAGTTTAATTAAATAATCAATGGTAATTAATCAATTAAAGCTAATTAATTAAATAAAATTTAATTATTTAATTAATTTTGGGAATTTGATTCGATGATTTGGGGAATGAATTTAGAGGAAAATAGATGATTAATTAATGATTAAAAACCATTAATTAATAGATGAAAATTAGTTTTTTTAATGTAAAGTCGCAAGCCTGTCCATTTTAGGGTTTCTACATTTGCCCATCTTTGATGCGATGTGACTTGTCGCAGTGTGTCAAAGATTCTTTGATTTTGCCCCAGCTTGCCCCGACAATAGTAGGTGTAGTTATGCCCCCTCAACAAATTTGAGTGAAAAGTCACGAGACGAGCATTGATTTGTTGAAACTGCAATTTCTGGAACTGGGTAGCTTACGGATTTGAAAAATGGTTTAATGTGCCCCTGTTATTGACTGTCAAATTTTTCGGGGACTGGGAAGAAATTTTGGAGCCCCTAGTAAAATAGGCTTTTTCGGAACCCCTATAAGTAGCAAAGAGAGTCATTCATTTGTCACATTGCGATCGTGGAGCTCTGATAGCTTGGTGAGTTTTCTTTCTGAATTCTTCCTTATTTTCTCCTATTTTCGAGCGATGGCTGGCCTTCCTGGTGTCACCCACATCTCTGACCGAGTCTGGACCTACCACAGACCAGCTGACTCTGGATGTCTAGTGAGTTTTCTCACTTTGCGTTTCATTAATGCTTGCATTTATTAATTTTAAAAATCTTAATTTTTTGGAAAATTGCAAAGCGTGCCGCAATCGATTGCGATTTTACCATAATTGCGGTTTAAATGCCGCAATTGCAGTTTAAATGCCGCAATTGCCGGTTAAATACCGCAATTGATAAGTGTGCCGCACTTATGTATGTAAAATGTCGCAATTGCAATTTGTATGCCGCACTTGCTATTTTTGTTTTGTAATTGCTTAAAAGTACTACATTTACATTGCTTTATTACCGCAATCAATTTTTTAGCACTGTCTGCCTGATGTCCTTATTTGTTATCTGCTTTTTATTTCTTTTGTTACTTCCTCAATGACTGAAAGTGCTATTTTCTAATATTATTCTATGTGCAGTTCATTGGGTGGATCTTGTGTTGTCAAGAGTCCAGGCCGACAGGCCTCGTATATAGATTTCAGTTGACCGAGGATGAGAGGTCAGTGCTTCACGATCTTGGTTTGTATTGGCTTTGTTACATGCCCAAGATCACGACCAATAGGGGTCTGATCTCTGCTCTTGTAGAGCGATGGCATTCAGATACTTGCACTTTCTGGCTACCTACCAGGGAGTGTACCGTTACTTTGGAGGATGTTTATCGCATCCTCCAACTCCCTATCTAGGGTGAGCTTGTGGAGTATTCCACCCGCACTGGTGTTGTTGCATTGACTGAGCTTTCTGGATTACCTTGGGATCAGCTCAGGCTTGCTAGTGACTATGATATTCCATGGTCTAGATTTGGGTTTGGCCTTAATAGGCTGTCCACTTTGCTGGGCAGTTTGATATGTGGCATCTTATGCCCCAATTGTCGACAGCGTGCTTTTTCTGTCGGCTTTGGTAGTGTCTTACAGAGCATGGTTAGGGATCATACAATTTTTGCTTGGGGTCCATGTATGTTGGCCCACATGCATTTTCACATGTTGTATGCAGCTTACCTTGATGGTAAGTTGCTCGGCTGCGGTGCTACCCTCTTGCAGATCTGGGCATGGGAGCATATTATCGTATGTCATCCTGTTGGTGCCCGTGCTCTTCCATCAAATAGGTCGTTTGTCTTCATGTATGATGGAGCCATTATACAGACACATATGGGTCACTTGACATATTGGAGGCAGTAGTTAGATATGATTCCTTATTTCATTTGGATGTCATATAGAGATTGTCCCATCTTGGATGGAGAGGACATCCATCTCCCATTCTTTCGTCGGCGAAGATATTTGATTGGTCGCATGACCGATCATATTCATATGATAGACTTTCACAACACCGACAAGGTGTTGCACCAATTTGGAGAGCAGCATGATGTATCTGATTCATATGCATACTTTGCTCGGAGGTTGAGGGATGCTGCTATTTGGGGTGTTGTAGTATCACTTGATGCTGTGCACACTGAGTTTTTAGGTTTACTTCTTGTGGCATGGACCTGGCGCTCTGCCACTATAGACCCAAGTTTTTCTTATTTCTGATTGATTATGTACTTCCTTTCTGCTCTTTGATTATTTCTCATATCTTGTTTTGATACTTATGTCTTTATCTGCTCTGATACTGATAGTTGAATTTGTCTTTTACAGGCACTACACCATAGTATGATGCCCATTGGTTGCAGCATCGGCTGGTTGCACTGACAGATGTCTCGCGTCCTATTCCCAAGACTATTATGAGGAGGGCCCGGTGGGTACAGCGTGGTAGGGGAGGCCGTGATGGAGGGAGAGGTGGTGGAAGGAGAGGTAGGGATGGGGCGAGAGGTGGTGGACGGGGTAGGGGAGGGAGGGATGGTGGGAGATATAGAGGACGGGGTAGGGGAGATGATGGAGGTGATGATCCTGGTCCCGAGGGTGCTGGCAGAGGGGTTAGGACTAGAGGTGGCCAGAGTGGGGGTCAAACTAGTACTCCTAGAGTTGGGTTGGGTGCTATTCTGGAGGATGAGGAGGTTATAGAGGAGGAGGCACCTCAGTTGGCTCAGAGAGTGAGCAGGCGGACAGCTATAGTTTTAGCTCCCAGAGAGGAGGATAGAGTGATTATTGAGGACGTTGATGTGGAGATTGTTGATATAGATGTGGAGGCTCATGATGAACAAAGTGCGGAGACAAGTTCCTCTAGGGATAGTGGCAGCACTGGTAGCAGCACAGGGGAGAGTTCAGAGAGTGTTGATGATTCTTGGGTTCTCAGGCGGAGAGGAGATGAGGGACTGGGAGATAGGGTGGAGGAGGGGGACATGGATGTGGCTATGGGTGGCATGGATGATGATCCCTCGGAGGTGGAGTGCCTCTCTCAGCAGGTTCAGGACCTTCAGGCCCGACTTGCCTTATTTGATGTACGTGCTACTTCTTTAGAGGCTCGGGTTACAACAGCCGAGTCTCGAGAGCAACAGGCTCATTCTGAGGTTCGTTCTTTCATTTATAGTGTACAAGATGTTTCACACAGAGATATTCTGGATAGGTATTACAGATCTGGGCGAGATGCTCAGAGAGAGATTGATTATTGGAGATGCCATTATGAGGGTGCAGTTCCTGCAGCGCAGAGGGTGCCTAGCTACACAGCTTCGCAGAGATCCAGCAGGGCCCATTGTTCTTAGAGTAGTGGTGTTAGAGCTCCTGGGTCCTCTCATAGGACAGATTCTAATATGCCACCCCCTTGTCCACCTCCTAGTGAGGGTGGGGGTAGCTCTTGTTGACAATGTACCATGTACCATTTTGTAGTGATTCCATTGTTTATACTCCGAGGAGTACCATTTTTGTATCCTGACATACTGATATTTTTTTATATATACGTTGATTACCTTCTTTGATCAGACTTGCAACCCTTCATTGTACTTAGATATTTTGATTTATATGAGATGCAGCTAGTGTTTTTGATATGATGTGCAATGGTTTACTTTGCTATATGTATGATTCTACATGATTTGGTGGTTTATATGATAAGATTATATGCAATATGATTCTATTATGCAGACTCATATATGGATGATTTACTTTTTCCTATGTTACTGACATGTTCATACAGGATGGTAGATATGAAATGCATGTTTATATGAGATGCTTATGGATGTATGTGTTTTTATGATTTATCATGTATGCAACTACCATGTTTTTATCATTTTCTGATGTATTTAATGGAATGAATGTAATCTACTATGCACAAAATATTTCAGTAATGCATGTTTAGTTAGAAAGAAGTTAGTTTTGATAGATGTGCTTTGAGATTGATCTAATAGAATGTAATGATAGAAAAAATTTCTCTTTTTTTTTTTTGCTTTTTTGGATAGATATGATCTGATAGAAAGGATGAATGTCCCAAGTCGCTGCCCCTATTTCCAATATTTGTCATCATTGCATTTTTTTTGTATTTTCTAATATTTCAAAAGAGCGTTGAATGATCCAAATCACATACCACCTAGATACCGCCATGACCTCTTGATAGCGGAAGGAGTAGAGAGATTGAATAGAAAGAGACCCATAGTGCACCCAAATATTGACCATCTGGGTTCAACTATGTTCCCTGTTTAAAAAGAAAGAGAGCCAAAAGCACCCAGATATTGACCATCTAGACACCACTTGTCCTCTGAAATTAATCTAAAACAAAGAAACCAAGATAGAACTCCTATGCACCTAGAGTCCATCTGGATAACATTGTGAGCTCTTGATTTTCAAAACGGAAAGCCAAGCAAACAAGATAGAACTCCTACGCCCCTAGAGTTCATCTGGATAGCATCGTGAGCTCTTGTTTGTAACATAAAGGGAAAGACCATACAAACCAAGATAGAACTCCAAAGCAACTCAGAGTCCATCTGTATAGTGCTACGAGCTCTTGATTCTATAAACTAAACAAGCAAAAATAAAAGAGAAGGAATGTCCAATTCTTTCCCAGGGTTAAGCTCAGATCGTGGAATTGCGTGGCTGCTAGATAAGTGACAGCGCCTACCGCATTTATCCTAAATCATCATGGCCCTAGAATAGAAGTGAACATTCAACAGACAGCAATCAAATAAAATAAGTCATGATCTATCATAGCTACTCTCCTCACATGGTGGATCTCGGAGTAGCATAAGAACATAACCGTGAAATATAGACTGACATCTGACCGACTTGACTGACCTAGTCAACATTTTTGGATGATTCCTTGATGCAGTGGATTCTCTTGATTGGCTCGACTATTTGAATAGGCTTGATTTGTTTGATTACTTTGACCATGTTGGCAGCTGATCAAGTTGTGTCAGATGGGCCCAATGCTTGTTCGCAAAGCTCATGATTGTGACAATTGATAGATTGATGTGATCGTGTTGGCAGCTGATCAGACTATGTCAGATGGGCCCAATGCTGGCTTGCAAAGCTCATGATTGTGACAATTGATAGATTGATGTGATCGTGTTGGCAGCTAATCTGACTGTTTTAGATGGGCCCAATGCTAGCTCGTAAAGCTCACGATTGTGACAATTGATAGATTGATGTGAGCGACCAATTGCTTGCTAATTGAATTGATAGATTGATAAAGCTGTGTCAGATGAGCCCAATGCTGATTTGCAAAGCTCATGATTGTGACATTGATTGACTGGGCTTGATCACCCTTTGCTCTCTTGATAACCGAGTTGGTTTTATTGCTTTGGATTTCGCAATTTTTTGAATGTTTTTAATGAAGATTGATTTTTTATCTTTTTAGGAATTTTTATGAGTTTTTCAATTTTTAGGATTTTTTAGGACATTTGGAATCACCCCCTAGTCTGGTGGACCAGTATTAACCATGGGTAAGTGCTTGGTGCTCAAAGGGGATTGTGCTTCTGGATATAGTTTGGGATAGCCAGTCTTGCATTTTGAAGTGTGTTCAAGCTTTTGTAGTCATTAATGGTGAAGCTAGATTTGAACACTTGGCACTTGTTTTCCAGGTTTTCACCAAGGTACCTACTCAATAGCGCCTGATTGCCAGGTTTTCATTGAGAGAGCGATTTTATTTCTCTTTACTTTTTATGCCTTTTTCCTTTTTTGGTTGTCGCCAAGGTGCCTGATTGCCAGGGTTTCACCAAGGTAACTTTTGTATATTTTTTTATTTTTTTGGTATTTTATAGATATGTAGATAGGTGCCTTAACCATAGAGACCTTAAGGGTAGAACCTCTTCAGGTGCATGTTGTCGATGTAGCCGAGGAGCTGATCTCCTTCTGGTGTTGCTAGTATGAATGCCCCACTCTAAGTAGAGTTGACAATAACAAATGGTCCTAGCCAGTTAGGCTCAAACTTTTCAGGTTTGACTCGCTCTGCTTTGATTCTTCTAATTTTCCATGAGGACAAGGTCTCTGTGTGTTATAATTGTGTCACACTTCTATGAATCCTTACATTCAAGAACACTCAAGAATGAGGTCTCAAAAATTGATCCATAGCTCCCTAGGCATGGAGTTCAAAGGTTTTGAGAATGCTCTCAGCTAGAGCTATTAAGCCTATAACCTTGCTAGTAAACCATGCAATGGGAGATTCAATGAAGACAAGGGCAAGAATGTCAATATCCTAAAGAATCAAGAATGAAATGCAATGCAAGCTAGATTAAGATGAATATGCAAGCTAAGCTATGAAAATGAAAGAACAAGTATTACAAAGCCTCCTAGTTAGACTAGATGAATTAATCTAAAGCATAAAGGAAATCTAAGCTAAGAATGTCATGATAATGCAAGAAATGAAACTATGATAACATGTAGATGCAAAAGCCAAGAATGCTCCAAATCTTCAAGAAGCTCCAAAGTGACCTAGAAAACCTACAGCATAACATTAGAATCAAAAACTAAGATATCAAAATGAAGGAGAGAACTCTCCTTTTATAAGAAATGAGATGAAATGGACCATTGAGATTAAGAGGCAAAAGTCTTAATCAAGGGTGGAAGAAAAATGGAAGCTTGATCCTTGTGCACAAATATCCTCCAATAGGAAAATAGGAGTTGACTTTTGTGTCCCACATAAGACAAAAAGTGCTTTTTCCCTTTTTATAAAATAAGAATAATGTTTTATTTGTGCAACATAGGATAAGAAGAAAAGTGAGGATTTTTTATTTAAATAAAAGAGGAGGAAATTCCTTTTAATTAAATAAAGGCTTAGGATAAACTGATTTTATTATTTAATTAAAAGAGAGCATGTTCTCTTAATTAAATAAGATTTTTATTTTTATTTTTTCTCTTTTAAATTAAATAAGGCTCAAAACCTTATGAAATATTGAATTGATTGTGATTTGATCAAGGAAATTGATATAATTGATATTGTTGATATTTGAAAATATTGATTCAGGGATTTGATAAATTGAGAAATGGGGCCCAAAGTCTAGGCGACCATTTTAGGGTGTATACAGTCTCCTACCTCAAATATTCATGGCTTCACCTTCTTGTGATAGTTCCTTCTAATGCGATTCTGATAGCCTTGTAAGTGGTCGAAGGCATGCTGCCTTCTTTCATCTAGTAACTCTAGTTCACTGAGCCTTGCTACTCTGTAGTCTTCATCTAAAATTAGGTTCTTCAATGATATCCTTAGAGATGGGATTTCCACTTTGAGGGGTAATACCGCCTCTGATCCATAGACTAGGGAGAAATGAGTGGCTCCTGTAGGTGTTCTCACACTAGTTATGTATGCCCATAATACGAGACTAAGCTGTAAATACCAATCTCACCCTGATTCATTCACTGTTTTCTTTAGGATTTTCAAGATTGTCTTGTTGTAGCTTTGGCTTGGTCGTTCCCTTGAGGGTAGTAAAATGAGGAGAACCCTTGTTTGATGTGGAACTGTTCACATAGGTCTTCGACATCCTTGTTCTGGAAAGGTGTACCATGATCTGTCAGGATTATTTGGGGGATCCCGTATCGACAGATAATGTGGTTAAGTATGAACATTGCTATTTGCTTTCCAGTGATGTAAGTGAGGGGAATTGCTTCCACCCACTTGGTGAAGTACTCTGTTGCTACTATGATGTACTTGTGTCTGTTTGCTGAAGAAGGTGTAATTTTGCCCACTAGGTCAAATCCCCACATTGAAAATGGCAATGGTGATGTGATAGGATTTAGTTCCTGAGCTAGTGCATGGATGAGGTCTCCATGAATTTGAGACTGTCTACACCTTTGAACATGTTTATGTGCATCTGTCTCTATTGTGGGCCAATAGTATCCCATGCGAATGATCTTCTTAGCTAAGTTGTTGCCACCTCTGTGGGTTCCACAAATTCCTTCATGTACCTCATACAAAGCTTTCTGGGATTCCATGGAAGTGAGACATTGTAGTAATGTTCCATCTAGACTTCATCTGTATAAATTAGTAGAGAGGATGGTATACCTAGAGGCTTGGCGGATGAGGGATTTTCTCTGGTTCCTAGACAAGATGGGAGGTAAGACATTGTTTTGGAGATAGTTATAGACATCTTGGTACCATGGGGATTCAGGACCAATAAGGACACACGCTGATTCTGTGATAGATGCCTGATGTGATGGCACCAAGAGTTGCTCCACTAGAAACTAGAATTTGGTTTCGTTACCTAGCATATCAATTAATGATGCTATGGTAGCCATCGTATCAGTAGCTTTGTTATGTGCTCTTTGGACTTGCTTGAAGAGAATGTAATGGAACTTGGTGTGTAGTCTTTCCATCTGTGCTTTGTATGGTATGAGCTTCTCATCTTTGGTCATATAATCATTGTTGACTTGACTAATGACCAACTGCAAATCGCCAAAGACTTTAAGGTTCTTGATTCTCCATTGAATTGCTATCTTTAGACCGATGATCAGTGCTTCATATTCTGCTATGTTGTTGGTGCATGGTAAGTTAAGTCTGAAAGACTTTGGAATTTTATCATGATCTAGAGTGATAAGCACTATCCCTGCCCCCGCACCATGGTTCGTACATGATCCATCAAAATAAAGTTTCCATTGCTCGATCGCCACTTGTAGTGTCATGATAGATTCGTCAGGAAAGTCAGAAATAATAGGCTGGTGGTCTTGAATTGGTGCCTCTTCTATTTGATCTGTGATCACTTGTCCTTTGATGGCCTTTCTATCTACGTACTCAATGTTGAACTCACTTAAGATCATTACCCACTTGCCAGTCGTCCAGTGAGTGCTGCTTTGCTTAGGAGGTACTTTAGAGGATCAATATGTGCGATCAATTTTGTTTGGTGACTCAACATATAATGTCTTAGCTTCTGGGAAGCAAAAACAACTACCAGGAATGACTTCTCAATTGGCGTATAGTTTAGCTCATATCCAACCAAAGTCCTACTTAGATAGTAGATGGCCCTCTCTTTTCTTGTGTCATCATGTTGTGCCAAGAGTACACCTAACATCGATTCCATCGCTGAGATATATAGAAGCAATGGTCTACCTTGTACTGGTGGTACCAATATAGGAGACTTAAGAAGGAAGTCTTTGGATATCTGAAATGCCTATTCGCATTGCTCTGTCCATATAAACTTGATGTCTTTATGCAATAGATGTTTCAATGGGTGGCATTTCTCTACTAGTTGAGCTATGAAGCATCTGATCGATTGGAGCCTTCCTTGTAACCCTCTTAGTTGTCTCAGGTTCGATGGTGGAGGCATGTCCAATATTGCTTTGACCTTTGTTGGGTCCACTTCAATTCCTCTATGTGATACTATGAACCCCAGTAATTTTCCTGTTGTGACACCGAATGCACACTTCTTTGGGTTTAGACGGACTTTGAATTCCTGCATTCTGTCAAAAATGGGTCCCAAGACCTGTAGATGATCCTTTCAAAGTATTGACTTGGCTACTATGTCATCCACATATTCTTCCATTGTCTTGTGGATGAGATCATGAAATATAGTTTTCATAGCCCTTTGATATGCCGCTCCGGCATTCTTTAGAACAAACGGCATGACATTCCAACAATATGTTCCCCAAGGACATGTGAAAGTTATTTTGTGTTGGTCCTCTGGTGCAATCCTTATTTGATTGTAGCCTGAAAAGCCATCCATGAGTGATAGCATTTGATGTCTCGCCGTTAGATCTACTATCATATCAATGTTTGGTAAAGGAAAGTCATCCTTGGGACATGCTATGTTGAGATCCCTGAAGTCTGTGCAAATCTGTATCTGACCACTGTGCTTTGTAACTAGTACCAAATTAGATATCCAGTCCACATATGGTATAGGTTTGATGAATTTAGCATCCAGGAGCTTTTTCAACTCTGCCTTGACTAGCAATGCAACGTGGGGATGCATATTTCTCAGCTTCTGCTTGACAGGTTTGGCATTGGGTAGCAACAGGAGATGGTGTAGCACTAGCTCTGGATCTAACCCTGGCATATCTAAGTAGGACCATGCAAAATTGATCATTCTTGCCTTGAAGAAACTGATGAACTGTTCTCTCTCCTCAAGGGTGAGTGATTTCACCAAGTATATGTTCTTTGGGTTCTTGTCATCTCCTAGATTGATTTCCTCTATTTCTTCTGCTAGTAACGTTGATATCTCCTCTGTCAAGGGGAGGAGTTCCTTCTTTCCATCTTCTAGCACCTCAGTGAGTTTTTCGCTAGAAGATACGTCTTCTTTTAGCTTTTTATCATTCTTTTGTTCTTTTTTTCTTTTGTGGACTAGAAAGAGGAGCTTCCTCCCTGAACTATGCCGCTCTGTCTAGGTTAATGGAGAATCTTGCCTTGTGATCTCCTAACAGAATGCCTTCCCTCAGTCCCATGAAATGAGCTATCACCTCATCATTCTCAAATACATCTAGATCAGGTGGTCCTTGTTGATCCCACTCTATAAGCTCAGGGTGTACAAGACAGACACTTTCACGACTGTTTGGCTCTGGTTGACTGAAAGGGACTGCTAATATGGTGCCTACAAAGTTGGACTGTGATGTGGATGCACCACTTAAGGTCTGATAGATGACATGTTTGTATATATAGGGTTGTTCAGTAATGTTCAGTTGGTCAAATGGTTTGCTAGATTTATGATAATGTCTGACTAAGGGGAATAATATGGGATCGACGGTCAGAGTTGTGAAGGGATCTCCACTCATACTCGTGGGATTTAGTCTCAATAGAATGCTCATCCGATGTCTCACTTCCTTGGTTATCAAAGATTTCTATGTGTAGGTTTATTAGGGATTGTGTGGTTCCCTCTTCGGCGGGCAAAAACTGTGCTAATATGTTTCTTATTAAGACATGTTCTGAGTTATGCCCCCGGTGCATCTCAACTATTTTCTCCTGATTAACTTGAATGTCTTGGATTATAGGACTGGTGCTTTATTGTACATAGCCCAAACCTCTTGTATTTCTATAGGTTGGTAGGAGAGGCAATTCATATATGCCTTGTTGTCTTGCCCCCAGCCCAGTTGTACCATTGTACCCAAAACTTTGTATCATTGTGTAACCATTACCATAGTTTGACAAGGGTAGTGGTGGTCGGATTGTCTCAGGGGAATCTTTGTATAACCAGGTATTGATGTCTTGTTCAAAAGGATTTTCTTCTGCTATGTCTCCCCATCAGACAAAGGTTGTGGGTGGACATTTGAATAGAACAGGCTGCGGAATTTCTATTGCAATAATAGGTTGTGGCATGCCACGAGTCCTTGGGCTTTGAGGCATGTGTGTGATGGTAAAAGCCTCCTCATATCTGTATTCACCATAGCCCTTGTCCGTGATGGATATCTTGTCTGCTTTCTATGTGATATCTTTAAGATTTAAATCTGAAGAGGAGGGAATACTTGTGTCCTGGTTAATGACTATCTTTCATGCTACCTGTGTGACATCCTTGGGATTCAAATCTGAAGAGGATGCGATGCTTACATCTTGGTTTGATGGTACTTGGTTATCAGTGCTTATTTGGACCGCATTACAATATTGAAAGGGATTGGGATCTCCCTCTATGATGATCTCCTCTCCCTGGTGTGGGAGCTTGATACATTGATGGTATGTCAAAGGTACGGCTTGCATTTCATGTATCCAAGGTCTCCCTAGTAGCATGTTGTATCCCAACTCAAGGTCTAAGATTTGGAAGGGAGTGTTTTTTACCACAGGACCAATACAACTAGGTAGAATGATAATACATTTAGAGGACCTTTCCTCTTCATCATAAGCTCTGATATTTATCCTCCTTGTGACATTAATGCTTGATTCTAAATAGCCTAGTTGCTTGATTAAATTTAGAGTACAAATGTTTAACCCAGCTCCACCATCAACAAGGACCCTACGGATAGCACTTTTGTGGACCTGGACTAGTAAGTGCAGAGGATCATTATGCAGGGGTTTATGCGGTGGCACATCATGGTCTGTGAATGTGGCATGTTTGTTAGCTACTATATGGTTGACCATCGTTTGGAAGCTCTTGGGTGTTATGTCCCTTGGGACAGCTGCATTCTGAAGGGCTTGGTCAAGGGCTAGTTTATGCTGCAGAGATATGCGCAATAGGTCAAACATGGAGATCTGGGCAGGTGTGCACTTTAGTTAGTCCACTATGCTTGTTTGTGGATCCAAGTTTGCTATAGGATTGGCCGATGTATTAGTTGAGGATGGTACTCCTTGCAAGACGACTCTGGCACGACGCGTTGTTACAGCACAATTGTTACCTTGGTCTTTGATCGTGATGGTAGCCACATGGCTATCTGAAGGATTGAGGCAATTGATGACATTATCACTATTGGCATATCTATAGTTAACTTGTTTTGTTTATCCACCAGACTCGGAGGCTTTTCCCTTGTTGCGATCATGAAAGGTATCATTGAATATAGTGTGATTAGTTGTGCCTTTGGTTTGAGTATTCATCACATCGATGACCCCTGTGTCAATCAGATCCTAGATAGTGTGTTTCAATCGGTAATAGTTAGTCATTTTGTGCCCTTTCACCTAATGAAACTCGCAGAAATCTTTGTCATTATACCACCTCGGTTTGTTTTCATCTTATTCCAAGTCCTTGATTTCTGGGAGAGTGATAGTGTTTGATTGTATCAACTTGTGTAAAGTTGATTCGATCGGTTCTCCTAATGGTGTGAAATCTCATTGCTGGAATTGAAACTATGGTTTGCATTGATTCTATTGTTGACTATTTGACACAGCGGCTGCTTGTATAGGGGGAGGTTGGTTTTGGGTGTATGCTTGTTGAGTGGGCCCTGCGGGTTTTTGGTTTTCCACAGGTGCACCTTGAAGTGACACCTTGGGTTGTGCATAGTTGACTGTCTTCACATCAATGACACCATCACTAGTGACATTTTTATTTTTGTTCCACCACTTAGCTTTGTTCTTTGCATTTTTGTTCATATTTTTTTGTGTGGGATCTGCAAGGATTCCTCGTTTGACTAAGTTCTGCTCATAATGAAATCCTCTTTCGATGAGTTGTGTAAAGTTTGGAGCTAACTGTAACTCTGTTGTGAATGACATGTCTGGAATTAGATTGTCAACAAACATGACTATTAAGTCTTGTTCGAGCACATCATATGTTATGCAGTTTGTCGTATTCCTCCATCTCTGTAGGAATTTCACAAAAGAATCCTCATCCTTCTGTTTAATGTCGCAAAGGTCCTTGATGCTGACCTTGCGCTCGATGTTATGATGGAAGTGAGCTATGAACTTTTTAGCCAATTCTCCCTAAGACTGAATGCCATGAGGTAGATGTGAGAACCATTCCATTACTGGTCCAGCCAAACTTTATGAGAATAGTCGCATTGGATATGTCTCATCATGAGCGACTTTGACACAACTGGAAAAAAAATATCAGATATGTTTAATAGGGTTGGTACTGCCCCTATATTTGTCAAATTTCAGTACCGAAAAGTGATTTGGGAATGGAGACATGTGAAGAGAATGGTCAAAGGGGTATGGGTATAAATCCTCTGCAGTATAGGATTTAGTTTGCCCCTAATTTTGCATATCCATCATTTGGGTTTCAAGGGTTTGCATTTGTTGCATCAACATGTCCATTTGATTTTGAGGCTGATGTGTAACATTCCTCTGTGTTGTGGTGGGTATAAGGTTGTGCCTCTGTGTCCCTTGAGTAGGGACATAGGATTTCATCCTAGGGACTTGATATTGATTCCCCACCGAGTGATTTGTAACTAGAGGGACATGAGTATCCCATGGTGGGTTTTGATATGTTTGCTATTGTGATTGAAACTAGGGTTGATACTGTTGGGGTTGGTATTGTTGTTGCTGAGGTTGGGGTTGAAACTGTGGTTGATGTCACTGAGGTTGGATTTGATGCAACTAAAACTGGGGTTGCTGTTGTTGGGGTTGAAACTGAGGCAACTGAAGCTGGGGTTGTTGTTGCAGGGGTTGGATTTGAGGCAACTATTGTTGTTGCTGGGGTTGATGGTGCTGGGGTTGAAACTGAGGCAACTAGAGCTAGGGTTGCTATTGCGGGGGTTGGATTTGAGGCAACTGAAGTTGGGGTTGTTGTTGTAGAGGTTGGATTGGTGTCAGAATGGGCAAAGGTGTAGCCTTGGGCGAGCCTTGACTGTAAGTTATTCCTGCAGAGATGGATCCCTATGGGCATGAGGTGTTGATCCCAAGACTAGTGTGAATTTACTGCAGCAGGGGCACAGTTTTAGAATAGTTGGTGTTTGGTGGGATGGAAGGCATAGCATGAGAACTTGATTGTCCTGACCATGAGACCAAAGGTGGGGGCATACTAGTGACCATGGGTGCACTTAGTTGCGAGCCTGTCATGCCTTTAGTAGATGATGTGCTAGCCTGGGTCGGGTCATTGGTTTGATTGGATATAGTCTATGTCAATGTGGGTAAGACTAATGGTGGAAAGATTGGAGACACAACAAGTAGCATCTTAGGAGTTTGAGTAGTGTTTTGACCTGCGAGAGGGTTTTCGGGCCATATAGTCGATACACTGAATTTAGCAGGGAGTTTGACTCCCTTCTTTATTAGCATGGCCAAGTAACGTTCAGGGTTCCTCTCTACAACAACCTCAACTACTTTCATGGAGTAAGCATCTTGTTCCACATCTTCAAGTTCTTCTTTTGTGACATCTTGGAAAAAGGCTGCCCCACGGGGTTGTTCAATGAATGGAGTAGAACTGGTTTTCATGAAGGGATTGTTCTCTTTCTCTATTTCCCAAGCGGGGAAATGATTGATATATGACTCATCAGGTTGAGTTATAGCCTTAGACCTTGTGTAAGGTCCTTCATGAGGTGTTTGAGACATAGTGCAGTCCAGTTTTTGTAACTAAAACAAGTGATATAAAGCAAACGAGGAAGAAGATCCTTTCTGAGGAAGTCCGAGTTATGTTTTGGACAAGGGTAATTCTAAGGATAGATTTTGATATAACTTGATCTCAAAGTGGCAATGATAAAAAGATAAGATTTGTCGACCTTTACCTTGGACAAAGTCACTTTGATAAAGATGATGATGTTTGATATGATGAGATCAAGGTATTTCAAGTCTGAGCTTTTGAACTAACAATGTTTTTGACAATAATCATGCTTTACAGAGAAAGGGTAATC
>MU224514.1:2080496-2116320 GCA_018584345.1 Thuja plicata
ATAAAAGGAATCACGAAACCCTAAAAGGGAAAACCTAAGGTTAGCTTAAGCAACTAGAGTGAATAGGTGAGTTAGTAATTAGATCATAATGATTTAATTAATAACCTGAGAGACTATTACTCTAACAATGCCTTGTGATCCCCTGATGGTATTCATTCCCAAAGCCCCATGAATTTTGCAATAGACTCATCATTTTCTAAAATATCTATGTCAGGATGTCCTTGTTGGTCCCAATCGACTAACTTGGGGTGGACTAAATAAAGGTTAATAAGGGAAGATGACTCAGCTTAGGCAAATGGGCTGCAGTGATAGTTCCAACTAATCTAGAATGTGAGGTATATGTACCATCTACGGAGCAAACTTTGACATGCTTATCAATATAGGGTTGGTCTTCTAGGTTCAGTTGGTCAAAGATGTCATTGAGGTTCATTGCTAAACAATCACGTCTAGATTTGAGGGTGATCAGAAATCTAGACCCTCGATTGCTATCTGTTTACTTTTATGCACTCTCCTTTATTGAGTCTGTCATATTGGGAAAAAGTAGTCACCCTATGAGAATGACCCAAGTGGGAACAAGGCTAATACCCTAACATTCTGACAAACTATAAACAAATACCTCCTTGAGATTAAAGTCTCAAAGAGTGTAGTTATCTTATGCCTAGTATTTGTGGGGCTATAGGTCTCAATCGTGCTTGTGTAACCACATTTCCTTGTACTTTCTACATAAGATACATCTGAATGGAAACCCTTACTAGACTCCGTAGAGTAGGAACCTACCCGTTTCACCTCTAAAAGTCTCATAATCTTTGTGAAAGGAGGGGGAAGATTCTATCCTTAAGACACTCACCATATGTATCTCCTTGAACATTTTAAAGTTGATAATACGACATTGGAAGTCTCATTTTGTAGTCTCCTCTAACCTTATTCTTTATAGCTCTCGCAAAAGGCAAAAACACGGGCACCCTTTTGGGGGTGACACTGTTGTGTGAGCCAAAGAGATACCAAGTTGTGGGAAAAGGTTTTGAGTACTAAGCCAATCCCTTAGGATAAGTCTACTTGATTCTATCTGCACATGTGCTTTACTAGTGAAAATAGAATCTTTTTCAAGATTACAGAACATACATTCATTGTCTAGGAATAGAGACAAAGATAATTATTTTCACATGTTTGTTATGCGTGTGCCACAAACTGCTTGAAGAATCAAATTGAGTCAAACATGTTGAGTGTATAGGAGGTCAACAACTGCCTATTTTAGAAAACAAATTACTTCATTATTCCAGATTCTTTTTCATTTGAAAAAATTCAATCTGCAATCTAATTTTCAAATTGTCATATTTTTAGCATTTTGCCTCAATTTCCATAATTTTGTCATAATCTACAATGCTTTGTCACAATTGTCATGTTTATTACCACAATCGTAGCTTTTATTTCCACAATTGATAGAAGTTTACCGTAATTAATTATGCATTATGCCACAATTGACAGAAGTTTTCCGCAATCAGTTAGAAAGTTTGCATGCGTATTATGTCAAAACAACCTTGATTCATTTGCCAAAATAGTATGTTCTATCAATCTGAAACCTGGAAAAGTTCTTTGTGTAGTGTAAAAGTGATTGTGCTCTATAAGGGATAACAAATACCTAGTGAAGTCTCAAACTTTTAGGATCTTTTTTCTTAGTTAGTTTCTAATTTTATTTAACATATGTAATTCAACAGTTCAGATTAGTTTGCCTTGATCTCACTATCTCATTTTTAATGTTTTTCATTATTGTTTTGTAACAACTCTATCTCATCTAAGGTAGGAGTCAGATCATGTCTTCATCAACATATGGGATCAAGAAAATTTGAATTTTGTTCTTATAATTACCCTTGTTAAATAGGACCTTAAACTCTCTTAGATAGGTGGTCCCTTTCATTTGTTTCATATCACTTGTCTTATTAAAACCTAAATAATACCATGTCATTTACACCTTATAGAGGACCTTATACTAGGTCAAAGGATATGAAATAACAAGATGAATCATGTGTTAACCCATTTCCTCCATGGGAAGAAGAATCAAAGATTGACCCATTCGAGCATACTAATCCCTCTTTGTACGCCAAAGATTTTCCTGCACCTCCATGTGTCTCCCAAAGGTCAACTATCTTTCAAAATATCATAGAAGAAGAGTTGGAATACATATAACAAGATGCTTATTCCACACAAGTTTTAGACATGGTAGTAGAAAGAAATCCTAAGAGATTCCTAGAAATTTTAATCAACAAAGGAATCAAACTTCCCACTGGATTCAATGCATCCACAATATGGTCGAAATGCAAGTAGAAGTTCTCAATTTTATCATGTGGTGTCTCAAATATTGTTTATTTCATTTTCAACACCTACAACGTCATTTCAAATTGTATCTACATAAACTAGGTCATCCACCCAAGCTAGTTCATTTTCTTCACAAAACACGATGGGTACCCAAATGAGTGCTTCAATGATTTCTGGTTCAACTCAGGCATGTGCCTCATTTCCTATCACAAAAAGTGCTCAAGTTTTTTCATCAGCACCACACATGAGCTATAACCCATTTTCTAGTACCCAGACATCACAATTTATCCCTAATGCCTTTAGGTCTATTTTGTCACAACAACTCAGATCAATCTCTGTAGATCCAAATTTCAGTCAATAGCTTCTGAGGGCTAGATCTTTGTTTCAACAAAGGTCTCAACAACAACAGCCACAACAACCTTGGACCCACTATTTACCGCATTCTCAAGAAAACAATACATTTGGGAATCAATACAAAATCCCACGAAGATCATACATTCCAACACATTGGACTCCAAGGCAAAGTCTCATACCGACTATGAAACAAAGATCTAATGTTTGAAATATTCCTCAATCCCAAACTGACATTTGATACAACAAAAATAGGGGAAAACTAATTCCAATATTACTGAGGACATGTACTCTCACCCTTTCAATCATTCTTTACACATGCCTCTGTTTCCAACACACTTTGTAGTGCCTAAGTTTGACAAGTATAGAGGCAACACCAATTCTATGGAACACATTAGGTAATTCTTTGCTAGTTGCATCAAGGTCGCACATGATGATACATACTTAATGTGACTATTTCCATAGATTTTAGATGGACCAAAAATGAAATGGTTCTCCCACTTACCACATGGTATCCAATCTTGGGGTGAATTGGCTAAAATTTTTATTGCTCACTTCCATCACAACATAGAACACAAAGTCAGCATTAAGGACCTTTGTGATATCAAGTAGAAAGAAGGTGAATCCTTTGCCAATTTTTTGCAAAGATAGAGAAGCACAACCAATAACATCACTTATGATGTTCCTGAGAAAGATCTAATAGTCATGTTTGTTTATAATCGTATCCCATACATGGCATTTACTATAGAACTCCAACTTGCTCCCAATTTCAAACAATCGATCGAACGAGGCATTAAATGTGAGTAAAATTTAATAAAGAGGGGAATTCTTGCATATCCCAATCAAAAAAATACCACTAAAAATTTGGCTGATAAAGCTAAGTGGTGGAATAAGAACAAAAATGTCATCGACGATGGTGTCATTGATGTAAAGATGGTCAATTATGCTCAACCAAAGATTTCTTTACAAGGGGCACCCATGCCAAATCAAACACCTGCAATGCAAACCTCGCAGGCAACTGCTCAAGTTCAAACACCAGTCGTAACTGCTCAAGAAAATGCAATATCCCAAAATCATCCCAATACGCAATTCCAACAAAGAACCCCTTGTTCGAAGCGTGAGTACACCCCATTAGGATAATCGATCGAATTAACACTAAATTTTTTGATCCAAACTAATACGATCACTTTACCAGAAATCTAAGAATTTGAACATGGTGTTGTAAAACCTAAGTGGTGGAACGATAATGATTTTTGTGAGTATAATAGAGTCAAGGGTCATAATACATCAAATTTCTCTTGATTAAGAAACACTATACAAGCCTTAGTTGACCAAGGGATAATCGATGTTAACAATACTCAATCCAAGGGTACCACATATCATACAATATTCAATGATCCTTTTCATAACCATAATAAAGGGAAAACCTCCGCGTCTGGTAGTCAGTCCAAGAAATTCAACTGTACCTATTCTAACTCTGATAATGTGATCAATTGCATAAATCCTGCAGAAAGCCAAGTTGCTACCATCAGTATCAGAGATAATAATGCTAAATGTGCAGTTACAACTCATCGTTCCAAGGTTGTTCTGCAAGGAGTGCCTTCTACTTCTGCCATGCCCACAAGCCCCACACCAAATTCTAATCCACAACCCATTTTGATGGATCAAATTAAGCGCACACCTTCCCAAATATCCATTTTTGAACTATTGCACATATCCCCGTAGTACAAACAAGCTTTGGACCAGGCTCTTCAAAATGTAGCTATCCCACTTGACATATCTCCAGACAACTTTCAAACCATGGTCAAATATATTGCTACTAACAAGCATGCCATGTTTATAGACCATGATGTACCACCACACAAACCTATGCATGATGATCCCCTACATTTGCTTTTCCAAGTGCATAAGCATATAATCTGACGAGTCCTCATTGATGGTGGGGCTGGATTAAACATTTGTACTCTTAAAGTAATAAAGACCTTGGGTTACTCAAAATATAGTATAGATGTCACCATAATAATAAATATCAAGGCATATGATGAGAAAGAAAGATCATCTAAAGGTTTCCTTATTTTACCAGTCAAGATAGGACCAGTGATAAAGAGCACTCCCTTCCAAATCCTAGACCTTGAACTAGGATATAACATGTTGCTTGGCAGACTGTGGAGACATGACATACAAGTCGTCCCTTTGAAATATCATCAACGTATGGTGTTTTCATACCAAGGAATAAATATTATCATAGAATGAGATCCTAACCCCTTTCAATGTTGTAACACTCTAAGGGGTAGCGTAGAAAACCAGGTACCATTGAATCAGGAAGCCAATATTCCTTCTCCTTCTGACTCGATTCCAAAGGATATGTCAAGAAAGGGGGTCAAAATATCAATCCAAGATAAAGGGTGTGGTGAATACCACTATGAGGAAGCCTTCACCATAACCAGTTTGCCACTGTCTCCTAGATCCTATGGAAGGCCTAGACTAGTGGAAACAATTGAAACCCCAAAGCTAGTAATATTCAGATGTCTTCCCACTACATTTGTCAAATGGGGAGAGAAAAGTGAAGAGAATCCATTTGATCTAGACATAAATACTTGGTTTTATCAAGATCCTTAGGAGAAACCAATAGTACAATTACCCTTGACCCAATATAAGCCTAGATATACTATGTTGCAGCAATGTGGATA
Source organism: Thuja plicata (assembly GCA_018584345.1). Lineage (NCBI taxonomy): Eukaryota > Viridiplantae > Streptophyta > Pinopsida > Cupressales > Cupressaceae > Thuja > Thuja plicata. Next base: position 2,085,851 of record MU224514.1, read on the forward strand.
CAATGGTACTACTAGTTTAGAGGCAAGACAACAAGGAGTGGTTTAATTATCTTTACCACCCACTCAAAGGAATAAAAGAGGACTAGGATATGGTCAGACCAGAACCAATTTAGTTGTCTAGGAAATTTTGGTAGACCGACATGAAATTGTTGAATCAAACTACAGGAAAAATCAAGGACATAACCCAATCAGTAATATACTCCAACAATTGTTGCCATTAGAAGTGGAAACCAAAAATTCCCAAATGACCCTTAATAAGGAAATCTTGGAAGATGTGGAAAATGAAATACCTGAAGAGTGTTCTAGTGTGACTGATTCTCAAGAGTATGAGTGGTTATTCCTCCATGACTCTGAACTAGATATCCCTGGGTATTCCCCTCAATCCACTAGTACCATGAACCTCGATGACATGTTTGACCAACTGAACCTAGAATACCAACCCTGTATTGATAAGCATGTCAAATTTGGCTCCTTAGAAGGTGCTTATACCTCCCATTCTAGATTTGTTGGAACTATCATTGCAGTTCCATTTGCCCAAGCTGAGTCATCTTCCCGCATTGACCTTTATTTAGTCCACCCCAAGTTAGTCAAATAGGACCAACAAGGACATCCTTACATAAATGTTTTTGAAAATGATGAATCCATTGGAGAATTCAAGGGGCTTCGAGAAGGAATACTATAAGGGGATTGCAAGGTATGATTCTCCTTTGACTTGGACAAAACAACATACTTTGGAGAGGAGACTCCTCTTTCTAGTCACAAAAGTAAAAAGAAAAAAGAAAAAAAGAAAGAAAGGTCATTAAGTGAAAACTGAAAGACGCTTTCTAACTGTGAAAAGTAAATATAAAGAAATTATCTTCTGACAAAAACCTCTCCCCTTAGAAGAATAAAAATCAACATTACTATCAGAGGAAACAGAAGTAGTGAATCTAGGGGAAGAAAAGAACCTGAAGAAAATCTATCTGGCCAAGTCCCTTTCATCTAAGGAAAGAGAATAGTTTATAATTTTATTCAAAGAATGGCAGATTAACTTTGCTTGGTCTTATGCTGACATGCCAGGTTTGGACTAATACTGCATCACCTACCACTTTTTCCAAATGCAAAGCCAGTAAAACAAAAGTTAAGAAAGATGCATCCTCACATTGCTTTACTAGTCAAAGTTGAATTAAAGAAAATTCTAGATGTTGGTTTCATAAGATCCATCCCCTATGTAGATTGGATATCAAATCTGGTGCTAGTTACAAAACATTCTGGTTAGATCCGCGTATGCATAGACTTCAGAGACTTGAACAAAGCATGTCCTAAAGATGTTTTTCCACTACCAAACATCGATATCATCGTAGATTTGACAACGTGATATCAAATTTTGTCACTTATGTATGGTTTCTCCAGTTATAACCAGATAAAATCGCACCAAAAGTTCAACATAAGACAACATTTACTTGTGCATGGGGTACTTATTGCTAGAATGTGATGTCATTTGGCCTCAAGAATGCAAGTACCACCTATCAATGTGCCATGACCACAATCTTCCACGATATTATTCATAAGACAATGAAGGATTATGTTGGTGATATAATACCTAAATCAAAACTCAGGGAAAATCATCTACACATACTGGGTGAAATATTTGATAGACTGCAAGAATACAAGGTGAAACTCAACCCAAAGAAGTGCGCAATCAAAGTTATCACTGGAAAACTCCTTGGTTTCATTGTCTCACACAAAGGAATTCAAGTGGATCTAGAAAAGGTTAAGGCCATCCTTGACACGCCGTCTCCTACAAATCTGAAACAAATATGAGGTCTACAAGGAAGATTGAAATCTATCAGGAGATTCATTGCCCAACTGGCAGATAAGTGTCATCCATTCTAATATTTACTACATAAAGGCATATCCTTTGTATGGACAGAACAATGGCAACAATATTTTCAAGATTTCAAAGATTATCTACTAAAATCCCTAGTATTCGTGCCACCAATTCAAGGAAAACCACTTTTATTGTATATATTAGCAACATAATTGACACTAGGTATCTTTTGGCTCAACATGACGACCAGGGAAAGGAAAGGACCATTTACTACATCAGTAGAAAGTTGGTGGGATATGAACTTAATTATTCCACAATGGAAAAGGCATGTCTTGCAGTTATCTTCACTTCTCATAAGTTAAGACATTATATGTTGAGCCATCAAACAAATCTCATTGCACACATAGATCCATTAAAATACTTGTTGATAAAAATAATATTAACTGGATGAATCACTAAATGGGTCATGATCTTGAGCAAGTTTGATATTAAATATGTGGATCATAAGGCCATCAAAGGGCATGTCATTATTGATCAACTGGATGAGGCACCAATTCAAGATCATCAACCTATTGTCTCAGAGTTTCTAGACAAATCAATCCTCACTGTACAAGTGACAAAAGTAGTCTGGCAATTATTCTTTGATGGATCATATGTAAATCATGGTGTATGAGAAGGAATAGTACACATCACTCCACAAAAGGATACAATTCCTAAATATTTCAACCTCAACTTCTCATGTACCAATAACACAGTTGAATATGAAGCTCTGATCATTAGATTAAAAACATCTATACAGTGGAGGATAAAGAACCTGAGATTTTATGGTGATTCCCAGTTGGTTATCATTCAGGTCAATAATGATTATATGACCAAAGAAAAAAAATTGTCCCATACAGACAACTGATGGACAAATAGTGTGTTTCTTTTCATTACATTGTATTTAAACAAGTTCCAAGGGTTTTAAATAAAGTCATAGATGTGATGGCTACCATAGTGTCTCTGATTGACATGCCAAGAAATGAAACCAGATTCCACTTTCTGGTAGAATAATTGATGGTTCCAGTCTATGAGGCTCCAATAATAGAATATGTATGTGTCCTTATTGGTTTTGAGTCTCCCTGGTACAAGAACGTGTATACTTACCTACAAGAAACTACCCTCCCACCTAACCTATCTAGAAACCAAAAGAATACCCTTATCTGACAAGCCTCTAAGCACACCCTTCTCACTAATACTTTCTATTAAAAAAAGACAATATGGAACGCTCTTAAGATGCCTTACTTTCATAGAATCCCAGAGAGACTTGTATGAGGTACATGAAGGAGTTTATGGGGCCCACAGAGGTGGTAACAATTTAGCAAAGAAAATCCTTAGGATGGGATACTATTGGCCAAATGTAGAGGCAGATGCCCATAAGTATGCACAAAGATGTCAAAAATGTCAAATACACAGAGATCTTATTCATGAACCAGCTTTAGAGCTCCAACCCATTACTTCACCATGGCCTTTTTAAAGGTGGGGATTTGACCTAGTGGGAAAGATAACACCCACTTCCTCTAATAGTAATAAATACATAATATCTGCAAAAAAATACTTTACCTAATGTGTGGAAGCAATTCCTCTGACATATACTACTAGTAAGCAGAGAATCCTATTTATTCTGAATCATATCATCTACCGGTATGGGATCCCTCAAACCATACTTACTGATCATGGTTCGCATTTTCAAATTAAAGATGTTGAGGATCTCTGTGAGAAGTTCTAAATATAACAAAACTTTTCTTCATTTTACTACCCTTAAGGAAATGACCAATTTGAGGCAACCGACAAAACAATCCTGAAAATCTTGAAGAAGATTGTTACCAAATTTGGTTGAGACTTGCATTTGTAGCTTAGTCCTGCATTATGGGCATACAAAACAAGTGTGAGAACACCTATAGGAACAAACCCTTTCTCCCTAGTATATGAATCATAGGCAGTCCTACCCCTCGAAATTGAAATCCCATCCCTTAGAATATTATTGAAAAATTTCATATCATATTAGGACTACATAGTTTCTAGACTCAGTGAACTGGAATTGCTAAATGAGAAATGTCATAATGCAATGAATCACTTACAAGGCTATCATAATGACTTAGAACAAATTATCACAAGAAAGTCAGGCCACACACATTGGAGGTAGGAGATCTTGTCCTGATGGAGATTTATAAAAATCAAACAGAAAGAGTTAAACCAGACAAGTTTAAACCCAATTGGCTAGGACCATACGTCATTATCAAATCATGTGCCAATGGGGCATATCAACTGGCTACTGAGGAAGGCGATCATCTCCCTAGTTATATCAACAACATGCACCTTAAAAATCTCTATTCCTGATATCCCAAGGTCAAGTGTACATATCATATATGATCCTGAAAAAAGCAAAAAATATAAAAGTTACCTTGGTGAAAACCTGACAAACAGGCGCCTTGACGACAACAAAAAAAAGTGAAAAAATACAAAAAGTAAAGATAAATAAAATTTCCATCTCAATGAAAACCTAGAAAACAGGCATTATTGGGCAGGTACCTTGGTAAAAACTTGGCAAATAGATGCCAAGTGTTGAGGTCCCACTTCATCATCAGTGAACTCCAAAGATTAAGCTTGTACTCCATCCATTCAAGATTGAGTACCCTAAGCATATTATAGAAACACAATCCCCTTTGAGCAATCACACTTATCTATATCTTATACTGACTTACTAGATTAGGGGCAATTCTGCAAAAAAGTCCTTAAAAAAATCCATAAAAAGAGCAAAAAATCTTGAAAAAATTCATAAAAGAGCAACAAGTCCTGAAATAACCCAAAAATATCAAAAAACACAAAAAAAAAATTCATCAAGGGAAATGATGTATGGGGTGTTTGCGATAACAACCTTCACATTCGTGATACACCGCACATACCTCGACCTCAAACATAAGAAGCTTACGATGGACCAAAAACATCAAAAAAGTGTCGTGAAGAAATCAATCATAAAAAGAATAAAATATTCCAATTTTTTTTAAATAAATCATCTCTATCATAACAAGCAGAAAATGATGTCAAACAATCAATCAAATGACAAAACTATGAGCTTCATAAATTAGAAATGGACTCATGTGACTCATCTCTATCTACAATCCATTCTCTCATCAATCAAATCAAAATTAATCTATCAATTGTCTTAGAAAATGATGGATGATTAATAAATTAAGGTTTATTAATTAAATAAAATTAATTTTTGAGAAATGATTAAATGATTGGAAGATTAGATTTAGAAGAAATAAATGATTAACTAATGATTAAAACCATTAATTAATAGAGGAAAATTAGTAATTAAATGCAAGGTCGCAAGTCTATCCATTATAGGTTGTCTAAAGGTATGATTTCCATGTTATGTTTAGATCTATGCTTTTTTCTTCATATTTACACATTTACATGCATTCAAACACATATTGATTGCATTTACATGTTATGGTTTCACTGTCTAGGGTTAGATCTTGGCATTTATATTTACATAGCTCTTTGCATTCTAGATACACATTCTAGATTCATGAGCACTACACACATTACATTTTCTAACGACTATCCATGGAGGTGGGAATCACCAAAATGAGGGGGTTGACTGATGCAGACCCCTACACAACCACCCACACACACACACTCTTTTAGACTTGCAGGTTTTATAATACAAGTCAAAGATTGCAGATTCGAGGACCCTTTTGGAAGAACTTCCCAGATCCACCTTTCATTCTAAGTTTCGATACCATCAGGTATAGGTCAAGGTTGACCTATACCCCAATTTTACCAGTGCAAGTTTCAATGGTAGATTTGGGAAGCTTAGCAACATATTTACATAACCCAGTTCTAGTTTTTGAGTTTAGAATTTCTAGGTGTAGGTCAAATTTGACATATACCCACCAAGTCAACCTATACATAGCTCTGAACATAAGGTTTCTCAACTCAAATTTGCAAGTCTTAGGTGGTTCAGTTCAGAAAATAGGTTATTCTGGGGCTCCAACGAGCATAAAATTAGTATTTGAGTGCCTCTTCTTCTCTTTTTTCATGAGTACACACATCCTATTTCTATTCTTTGTATTTGCTTCTATATATCAAATCTATACTTATCTCTTACTTGCATTTCATCCTCTTCCTATATTGAGAATCAATATAAATTTTTTAAACCTACAAGGCTAAGGTCTCGTGCTTTTACCCTATCCTTCTTTAGTGGTACTTGTCAGATCTATCTTTTTAGGAAAGGAACCCTCTTGATTCTCCCATGTATCATTCTGAGTGATCTACCTTATTATTTTTCACCACCCATTTCTTATGGTACACTGAGTAATTGGGGCCTCCCCATGTGAGACCAAATCTGTCACACCAACTAAGAGGGTGGTTAGTCCAACCCAACATGATAGACTTGGGTAGAGAAACTTTGTTCCCAAAATAAGTACAAAATAGGTCAAGTTTATTCATGAGGTTGCATACATTATTCTCCTCAAGCTCAATAGATATAGTTGTATCATCTGCAAATTGAATGTTTGATAACTCCTCTCCATTAGGTAACACAACTCCTCTAACTTTAGGGGATAGTGAACTATCTGTGAGCATGTAATACAAAGCATTAACAACGATTAAAAACAAGGCAAGTTCCAATAGGCATCCTTTCCTTATAGGTCTTTAAAGCTTAAAAGATTAAGATTTAACCCCATTAACCTCCACCCACACCCTGGCTCCATTCATGAGTGTATGGACCATTTGGCAGAAAAAGATAGGAAACCCCAAAATCATGAGCATCATACAGATAAATTTCCACTCAATTAGGTCATACAATTTCCCATAAGCTAGGAGAAGCATGCAAACCTGTTGATTGGAAACCTTGGCCTCGTCCATAGCCTCCCAACAAGTGACCAAATTCTCCAAGATATATTGACCTTTAACAAACCTAGTTTGTGTGGGATTAATCACATGTGGTAAAATATTCTCCAATCCGAGGGCAAGAATCTTGACCAATATTTTATAGGAGATATTTAGCAGAGTAATGGGCCTCTAGTTCTTGATAAGGTTTTTGTATCCCTCCTTAGGGATGAGTTTGATAAGCCCTGAATTAACATCAATTCCCAGAGACTCCTTGTCAATACATTCTTTATACACCTGCAAAAGCTCTTCCCCAATATAGCTAATGTTTTTCTTATAGAATTCCACAAGTATGTCATTTGGGTTAGGAGCCTTCTCATTGCTCAAGTTTTAGATGGCAAATTTAATTTCTTCTAAGGTGATAACTCTATATAGAAATTCAACATCCTTAGAGGATACCTTATTGGGTATAATGCTATTGATTTTAGTTCTAACATTTTCCATATCCAAGCCAACATCCTCGTATTTGAATAGTTCACTATAGTAGGAAGCAAAAGCATGCAACATGTCTTCTTGCGATTTGAGTTATCTTCCTTCCTCCCAAATACTTCCAATTTTTTCTCTAGCTTCTTTAGATTTGAGGATATGAAAGAAATTTTTGGACCCTTTATCCCCGTGATTAATCCAGGTTAATCTAGCTCATGTTTTGGCCCCATATATCTTGTGATTTTGTAACTTCCTAAGAGCCTCCTTGGGCTAAGCAACAAAATCATTGGCATCAACATTAGTAGGGTTCTCTTTAAGGAATTATTCAACCGTATATACATTATTGTGCATTTCAACTTCAAGCCTCCTACTGTCCTAAGATTTTTTATTCCCCACACCCTAAAAAAGGATTTTCCAACTACTAATAATGTGAGACCATCTTTCAATGACACTCTTATGCTTCACAATCTCCTTATTATACCATCTGATGAAACTAAAAATAATGAGCACATCTTCATCTTTTAGGAGGCTGGTGTTCAATTCAAAACCACCCTTCTTCCCCTTGATATTGCTAGTATTCCAATAATGAAGACATCTCCAAGGATGGGGTGGTGATTAGACAAGGTGTAAAGAATGACTTTCACACTAACTCGATTGTTTTCCTTTCAGAAACTGAAGAATTCTCTATTAACATAAAATATGTCAAGTAGGCAATAAATCCTCCTATTCCCTTGCTAAAAATTGGACCATGTGCTTGTAACTCGATTTATTCCTAGCTAATGGATCAAAGAGTTTGTGCTTGTTAATCATTCTGAACCAAAAGTATATTTCATTTCCATTCCATTCAAACTTGATCCCTCCATCTTTGTCTTGGGGTGCTTCAATCATGTTGAAGTCACCACCTATGATCTATGGGATGTTGTCTAATTGGAACATCCACTTCCAAAGCTCAATCTTATCTTTGTGATCATTTGCAGCATAAACATTATAGATGCCCACTTCCTCACCCTAGAATTTAAAGATAATCCAAACCATCCAATGACAAAGGGAGCATCCCCACTTAGAGATATGACTACTCCACTTATGACCTACCAATATTGTTTCCCCACCCTTGCCTTTTATATGCTTGGTTGAGAATCATTTGGCATCCTTCTAGACGCATTCAAGGTTGATGTCTAAAGAGAATCCCACAACTTTAACCTCTTGGAGCATTAGAATGTCAATCTATTTATTCATCATTAGGAATATTTTAATGATAAATTTTCTGTCAGGGGATTCAAGCCCTCTGACATTCCATGAGGCACATTTTATATCCATAGACAAAATTATGAGTCAGTATCCATTGGGGCCTTAAAACTCTTAAATCAACTAGGCAATTAATATCTGGGATTCTTAGTGCCTCTGTTATTGTTAGAGGAACCTGGAGGCGTTCCCCTCTTCTTTTTAAAATTATTATATGGGACATCCATACTTTGGGTTGAGACTTCCTTAACCTTATCCATATTTTTTGTCTTGACCTTTCTTTTAATTTTCTGAGCATTAAAGACAGACACTTTAGAATCCTCCTAGCTAGATTTATATGGTACAATTGCCAACTCATTAATTTCACCTTCCTCCAACATCTCTCCAACAAAATCCCTTGGGGATCCTCACTTGGATCTCTCCCTTGAATTTGGATAGTACCATGGGTGGAGGTGACAGGGAAACAAGACAAATATTGGCAAGGCTTGGGAGGGGTGGGGGGAGATGGTATCACCACCATAGTGTAGTTAGAGAGATTATCTTCCTTGCCATAAATCCTCTCAAGGGATTCTAAACTATACATATATGTCATAGCATCATGAACACCATCTATCACCTCAAATTGACCCCCACACATCTCCAAAGATTCATTATCCTTAGGGGCACATCCACCCATAACATCTTATTATATGAGGGGGAGGGGGAGGTGACAACATTCTCAAGGGAATTCTGATCAACAAATGGAGGAAGGAGGGTTGTGGATCCTCCACCTTTAGTAGATCTATTATAACAAAATTTAAGATTAGAAATTCTTTTGTTTATCTCTAGAGCAATTTGTTGGGCATTTATAGTCCCATATCTAGGACAGGGAGCTTTGGGATCCAGGCCAAAGTTTAGGGTACTTGCCTCTGGTATATCTAGGGTACCAGGAAAGCTATTTTTCTTGTTGATAACAAAGGGTTCCTTATTTTGATAGAAAGCATTTTTAAGACCATCCAACTTAACATTTAAAGCTTCAAGGTCCTTACAAGGAAGATCCTCATTGGAAGGTAGATAGAAAATATTGGTCTTATCATCATTAGGGTTAGGCTTGGCATGGATATTATTCCCATTTGCTACTTTGGTATCTCCGTTGGGTTTAGGGTTGGAGTTAATATTCCCCTTGATCAAAGGGCTCAGGCTTCTCATGTGGCATGTCTTCCTACATAAAAAAAAATGCATTAACTACTGATGAGGGTTACGGGGCATGAAACAAGTTGGTCCTCCATATCAAAAGGAATATCCTTTGGGAGGTCGAGATTAGGGTTAATAAACACAAGAACCCTAACATCAATATGTGGTAGAAGATTATCAATTTTATCTACTCTAATCACATTCCCAATGTGCTCAAGGGCATGTGGGATAAGATTCCAAAGAAATGGAGGCAAGTTACCAATACTAAGCCATCGAAGGCATGACAGAGCAATAATCTCTTCTTGTATGGCCTCTGGAGACCATGAGATAGCCCTAAAGTTACAAGAACCAATTTTACAAAATTGTCTCTTGGTAATCATCTTTTGACTATTACGATTAACCAAGAAAATAAAAATTAAACACTTATGCAACAGTCTAAGGTAAGAAAAATGAAACCCTAAATATTGCCCCCAAATATTGTGCAATCAATCATTCAAATAGTTGCGAGAAGGAAGTTTGGAAAGTTCCTGAACGCTAGGGGCTTGCTTTAATTTCAAAATTAATGGGCATAACAGACCAAATTTTATGTCCTTAAATAATATTCAAAGAGATTTTAATGTTGCGACCCCAAAAAAAGCCACTACACAACCTGAAACCAGTAAGAAACATAACAATGTGGGTAATAATAATGGTGAGCACAGTAATAGTAAGGGTAAAGTTAATGGTATAAAAGATGTCATGGGAGAAACCTTGGACAATCATCTAGATAAATTTGTCTCCCTTTCCAATCCTCTCTTTGAAGAATATTTTGAAGTTCAACATGCAAACCAAGTTGTTAATAAAGAGACCCCAAACCCCTTGGAAAACCAAAATTTTAATGACGAGACCCCAAACCCCTTCGCTTGTCAACCACTATACACCCTGGTGGCAAGAGAGAAAGTTAATGAAGATAATGCTCCTAAACAAAATTCCCAACAATAGCTCTATATAAAATTAAAGATAAAGGTAGCACAATAAGGAATGGAGAACAACACTCTCTTGAACAGATCACGAGATGTTCTGACATAATACCTTCCATGTCTACTTTATTAGACCATGACAAGGATGCCCAAAACAGTCCCTCTGATCAGACAAAAAAATATTTGATGGCTAGTGGATTCATTGAGGTGGTTAATAATAATAAGAAGAAGATAAAAACATATGAAAGAAGCAATAGTGTCAAGATTAATGAGAGATATAATAAACTCAAAAACATTGAGTTACCAAATTGTGTAAGAACCAAACTACCCCATCAAGTTAATCATGGTTTTAAACATACACAATTGGAATATTAGAGGCCTGGAAATGCCAGACAAAAAAAAAACATTGTCAGGAATTGGTGTAACAAAGTGCATAAGAAAGATATTATCTGCCTTCGAGAATAAAAGTTACCAGGTGCCATGCATACAACACCCTTAAGTTTTTGTGGGACAAGGCTACATGTTTATTCTTAGGTCATGATAGAGGAAAAGGAGGAGTGGCTACTCTGCATGGACCACAACGGTGTTAATCAACTGATGAAGACTGAGTGATACCGAGTATCATGATTGTAGAAATGGTTATATTAGTTGTTGTTTTGTCATTGACGTCAAGAAATTGATTATTGATTTTTATTATGTTACCATATCTTAAGAGGAGAAGTTAAATGGGTGAAAAATACATATTAAAAATTGATGAAGTAATGATGATATAGTTGTTTGCTACTATATATTTGATGTTATCAAGTCGGTATAATTGATTGATTAAGTCAGAAATTGCAAAGAGTTAAGTTATGACTGAAAGGGTTATTTTACCGAGATAGACAGAGTCAGTCAGTATAAAGTTATGTAAGTCAGTCACAGTTATCGAACACTGAGAGAAAGATAAGCACCGAGCACCGAAGATGAGTTAGACACCGAGTAGTGAATGAAGACAGTTACCGAGTTGCAAAGCAAGTTTACCAAGTACAAGATATTGATTGTAAATGATGATAAGATCAAATTTAATGTGAAGCGATGATGAGCTAGATGAGGATAAGAATTAAATCAAGTTTTTTATAAGATCTACGAATGTGAAAATTCAATGAGAAGATCTAAGGCGAAGATCAAGCAGTTTAACCTGATTATGTGAGTTCCAAGAAAAGTTCAAGTTCCGAGGTAAAAGTGAAGTGGTTTACTGAGTTGAGATTTATGAAGAAGACGATCGAACGACATAGCACAAATTATGGAAAATCTAATTAAGGAGATTATGAGAAAAAAGTATGTCTATATAAAGAATGAGAACAAACATAGAAAAAAAAAAGATGCTGGATAGTTGAACATAGAAGAAGAAGAAGCTGAAGAACAACATTTACTGAGCAAAACAAAGAAACAAAGATTGAAGAATCTACAGTCTGAGAAAGAGATAAATGGAGTATGTGATGTCAGTATTCAATTAAGCATAAAGGATATGACACAAGAAAAGGTAGTTTCTATATTTATAGATCAAAGTTTATATTATTGCTTATTAGTATTTGCAACAGAGAAATATATTAAAGAGGTGATTTAACCATCCTATTTGTAAATCCTAGAAGTAGGTGACATTCCAAAAGAGTGTATAAATACCTCTTACAAGGTCACTCCTAATAGGGCGAAGATCTTAACAGATCTAAGATAAATCCCCTAATAGGTTCACATTTAGCAAACATGTTTGTAATCTTTAATAGGATAAGTTCTTAACTGAGCGTACTTCAGAAGGGTATATTTTTATTGTGGGTCACAATTCCCACAAAGGTTTTTCCCAAATTGGTTTTCATCATTAAATCTAGTGTCAACTATGTTAAATATTATATTAATGAGTTTGAATGATTGATTTACATATTTGAGATGCATGGTTGTTTAAGTTATTAAGTTGTTTGGTGAATCAGTTATTACTATATTCAGTTCTACCGAGTGAATAAGTGAGTTAAATTTTGAGTATTAAGATTTAATTTTGTCTGATTCACCCCCCTCTCATTGGACCAAAAATTGGTATCAGAGCTAGTTACTCTGAAGTGATAAGTTTAAAAGGACTTGAGTTAAGATCTAAAGATGTATAAGAGGGAAGCACTGAAGCTGAATAGGGAACATTTCTCTACATGGAAAAGTAGAATGAGTTTGCATGTGTCTTGGAGTAGGAGAATATGGACTTCATTTTCTTGATAATGAATATGTTGCACCGACTACTGCACCTTTGACAATCAATGAGCAAAGACAGAAACAAGAACACACACAAGTTATGATTGAGATTGCTTCTACACTTACCAACCAAGAATATGATGAACTTGATGGATGTACTACTTCTAAAAAAATATGGGATAAGCTTATTTTGACATATGGTGGAGATAAACATGTTTAGAAGGCTAAAACATAAAGTTTGAGAGGTAAATTTGACTCTATGAGGATGAAAGAAGGAGAGAACATAGTATAGTACAATACAAGACTTAAGGAGATTGTTAATTCTATCAGAGGATTTGGTGCAACCATAATAGAGGATGATGTCACAAGCAATATGTTGAGAACCCTACTACTGAGTTATGCTATTTGTGTATATGTTATACAAGAGCTAAGATCTATTCCCTAGATGAATGTTTCACTGGATGCTACTATTGGTAAGTTAACTGCATTTGAGTTAAATGATTTTGACAATAGTTTGCCTACTACATCTAAGATTAAATATGCATTTAAGTCTACCTTAAAGATTGAAAAAGCTAGGGAAGCTACAGCTAGGGATGGATATTTGAGCAGTGCTAGTGAGAAATTTTATAGTTGTACTGAAGGTCTAGAAGAATTATTCATTGAATGTGATGAGAATGAGAGAGAATTTGAAGCTTTGTTGGATAGAAGGCTACAAAGAGGCAAAGGCAAATACCAAGGTAAGTTACCCTTGAAAGTTTTTAATTGTGATAAAATTGGTCATTTTGCATCTAACTGCCCTAAGAAAGATAAGGAGGAAAAGAAAGATAACAAAGATAGGGACAAAAGAGAATACAGATTCAAGAGATTCAGAGACTACAAAAATAAAGGTAAGAAATATTGTCATATTTCTAATGGATGATGGAAAATAAGTTGTTTATGTTGCTATTAAAGATGATTATGACGAAGAAAACAAAGAAGAACCAAGAGCCCTAATATCACAAGTAAGTAAGAATGAAACATGGATTATAGTTAGTGGTTGTTCACATCACATGACTAGTGACACACTTAAGTTTATTTACTTGGAAAAGCATGATGAAGGATTTGTTAGATTTGGTAATGATGCTCCATATCTTGTGAAAGGAAAAGGTTCTATAATTCTACTAAATAACACAAGATGTGATGATGTTTATTGGGTTGAAGGCTTAAAGTATAATCTATTGAGTGTTGCACAGTTAAATAATACAGGTCACCGACTAAAATTTCAATATGGAAAGGTGAAAGTATTTGATAAGAAGGATAGTTTGATTGCTTGGAGAACAATCTAAAGGTTATTTATTTTATCTTGATACTTCTATGAAGAGTTTCCTATTTGCTAAAGTTGAAGATGTTTGGTTATGACACAAAAGGCTTTGTCATGTTAATTTTGATAACTTAATCAAAGTGAGTAAGAAGAATAGAGTGAGAGGACTACCGAGATTGGAGAAACCTAAGAATGCTATGTCCAGAGAATGTCAAATGGGTAAGATGACTAAATCTAGTTTTTCAAGAAAGACTTATGTTACAAAAGGAATTTTGGATTTAGTGCATACTGATTTATGTGGACCCACGAGGACTCAAAGTTATTATGGAGACAAATATTTTATTTTATTTGTGGATGATTATTCTAGAATGATGTCAGTAATGTTTTTAAAAGAAAAATCTGACGCATTTCAAATGTTTAAGTGGTACAAGGTTAGAGTTGAAAAAGAAACTAGAAGACAATCAAAATGTTTGAGATCTGATAGAGGAGGTGAGTTTACTTTTGATGAGTTTACATTGTTTTGTAATGAAAATGGAGTTAAGAGACACTTGTCAGCACTGAGGACACCACAATAGAATGGAATTGCTGAGAGAAGAAACAAATCTATTGTTGATTGTGCTAGGACACTGATGATTGAAAAAGGAATTTCAGAGAACTTTTGGAGAGAAGTTGTGAGTACTTCTATTTACACATTGAACCGAGTATAAATGAAGAAAGGTACAAACAAGATACCTTATGAAATATGGTATGAACACAAACCTAATGTCAGTTACTTTAAAGTTTTTGGAAGCAAATATTATATTCTGAAAGATTCTAGAGAAGGAAAGTTTGATTCAAAAGGAGAAGAAGGAATATTATTAGGATATTATACAAGGAGTAAAGCTTACAAATGTTTGAAAAAGTTACTAACAAGATGATGGAAAGTGCAAATGTAAGGATTGATGAATTTGCAGAAAGGAATGATGAAAATAGCAAGAAGGAACCTGACAATTATGAGAAGTTTGTATATGTACAACCTGATGCTCTTGATACCTTATTGAGAGCACCTATCGAGGAGGAAGATGAACAAGGATTTCTACAACCGAATGTTGAATATGAAGGACCGAGACCTACCAAGCCTATTTTGGCAAAGTATGTGAGGAGGAACCATTCCTCGAGCAAAATTATTGGAAATAAGGATGCTGGAGTGATGACTAGAAGCAAGGTAAGAGACAATACATGTTTTATATCTACATTTGAGCCAAAGAAAGTTAAAGAAGCACTATATAATGAAGATTGGATGAAAGCAATGAAAGAAGAGTATGATCAAATTGAGAAGAACAAGACATAGAAATTAGTACCTAGGCCTCAAGACAAAAATGTTATTGGTACTAAATGGATTTTCAAAAACAAATTGAATGAGCATGGAGAAGTTATTAGAAACAAAGCTAGATTGGTTTGCAAAGGTTATGCACAAGAAGAAGGTACTGACTATGGAGAGACTTTTGCACCCGTTGCTAGATTGGAAGGAGTTAGAATACTTCTGGCTTGTGTTGATTACAAAGGATTCAAGATATATCAACTGGGTGTTAAGTCTGCATTTTTTAATGGGATACTTGAAGAAGAAGTATACATTGAGCAACCTGAAGGATTCATTGAGAACACTAACAAGAACAAGGTATCCAAGTTACATAAAGCTTTATATGGTTTGAAACAAGCACCCTAAGCATGGTATGAGAGATTGCACTCCTATCTAATCAAAATAGGATTTCAGAGAACAAGTGATAACATTAATGTTTACTCGAAGTGTGACAGTGACAACAAAGTTTTGATTGTTGAAATTTTTGTTGCTGATATTATTTTGGGAGGTAATGACACCTTATGTGAAGGATTTGCTGATGAAATGAGAAAAAAGTTTGAAATGTCAATGATTGGAGATATTAAGTTCTTTCTAGGTCTACAAATACAACAAGTTACTGAAGGGGTCTATATTACACAAACTAAGTATATCAAAGAGATCCTCAAAACCTTTGGTATGGAAGATTCCAAGCATGTTAAAACACCTATGGTTACTGGTTGTAAATTATCAAAATAAGGTGAGACATAAGAGATGGATAATACTCTTTACTGATCCACGATGGTAAATTGTAGTATGTTGTTCATAGAAGACCTAATATAGCACACGTTGTTGGGATTGTTGAAATATTTTCTTCTAATCCTAAGGAAACACATATGTTTGCAGTAAAAAGATTTTTGAGATATCTGGAAGGCACAAAAGAATTTGGTTTATTGTACAAGAAAGGATGTAATTTTGATCTGCAAGTCTACACTAATGTAGATTAGGCTGGAAACATTGATGACATGAAAAGTACTAGTGGAGGAACATTCTTTTTAGCTGAAAGATTGGTCACATGGCTAAGCAAGAAGCAAAGTTGCATTTCACAGTCTGCTGCCAAGGCAAAATATGTTGTTGCTGCTATGAATTGTGCAAATATAGTATGGATTAAACAATTACTTGAAGGTATGCAAGAAGAGATCAAAAATCCAGTCACTATTGTTTATGATAATACAAGTGCTTTTAATATATCAAAGAACCCGGTTATGCATTCAAAGATCAAGCACATTTCTATCAAGTATCACTACTTGAGAGTACAAGTTCAAGAGAAGAATGCGAGATTGGAATATGTCAATTCAGAGGAACAATTGGCTGATATCTTTACAAAGATACAACCTAAAGATGCTTTTGATTATCTCAGAGGTAAATTAGGGGTTCTTCCCCTATCCAATATTCCCTAAGAAGTATGAGGCATGCTACATCAATTCTATATTTCATTAGAATGTATATTATTGAATTGATGTTAGTATGACACACTTTAGGAGTGTCGTGAAGTTGTGAGATTTTTGTATGTAATGTTTTATGAGTACATGTTAGGTATAATCCACTACTGGAACACGTTTTTAGGAGTATGACTTTTTGGCATTGTTGTTAAAGAGGGAGAGAATGAATTGATGACATTTATCCTTAAGGGAGATATTGATGATAGAGGGAGACAATGAATTGCTACTATTTACTCATGAAGGAGAATCAAAATGTATGTTGCAAGAATCAGAAGATTTATCCAAGAGGGAGATTCAGATTGAGAGATCAAAGATCAAAGTGGAAACATAAAATGTCAAGTCAGAGGGAGTCCAGTTATGTATTTGAGTATTGCCATTATCAATTGTTATAACATTGTTACAGTGGTTGCCATCATTAATAGCTATAAAAGTGTTTTAGTGGTTGCCATCAATGCCAAAGAGGGAGAGTGTTAATCAACTGATGAAGACCAAGTGATATGAAGTATCATAATTTTAGAAATGGTTAGATCAGTTGTTGTTTTGTCATTGATGTCAAACAATTGATTATTGTTTTTTATTATGTTACCATATCTTAAGAGGAGAAGTTAAATGGGTGACAATTAGAGACCAGAAAATGATGAAGTAATGATGATATATTTGTTTGCTACAATATATTTGATGTTATCAAGTCGGTACAATTGATTGATTAAGTCAGAAATTGCAAAGAGTAAAGTTATGACTGAAAGAGTTACTTTATCGAGCTAGACAGAGTAAGTAAGTATAGAGTTATGTAAGTCATTCATAGTTACCGAACACTAAGAGAAAGACAAGCACCGAGCACCAAAGATGAGTTAGGCACCGATCAGTGAATGAAGACAGTTACCAAGTTGCAAAGCAAGTTTACCGAGTACATGATATTGATTGTAAATGATGATAAGATCAAATTTAATGTGAAGCAATGATGAGCTGGATGAGGATAAGACTTAAATGAAGTTTGTTAGAAGATATACGAACGTGAAAAATCAATGAGAAGATCTAAGGCAAAGATCAAGTGGTTAAACCTAATTATGTGTGTTCCAAGAAAAGTTCAAGTTCCGAGGTCAAAGTGAAGTGGTTTACTGAGTTGAGATTTATGAAGAAGACGATCGAACGACAGAGCACAAATGATGGAAAATATAATTAAGGAGATTAAGAGCAAAAAGTATGTCTATATAAAGAATGAGAATAAATAGTGAGAAAAAAAGATGTTGGCTAGTTGAACAGAGAAGAAGAAGAAGCTGAAGAACAACATTTGCCGAGCATAACAAAGAAACAGAGATTGAAGAATATACAGTCTGAGAAAGAGATAAATGGAGTATGTGATGTCAGTATTCAATTGAGCACAAAGGACTTGACACAAGCAAAGGTAGTTGCTATATTTACAGATCAAAGTTTATATTGTTGCTTATTAGTATTTGTAACAGAGAAATCTCTTAACCGAGTGGATTTAACCATCCTATTTGTAAATCCTAGAAGTAGGTGACATTCCAAAGAGTGTTTAAAGACCTCTAACAAGGCCACTCCTACTAGGGTGAAGATCTTAACAGATCTGAGGTAAATCCCCTAATAGGGTTACATTTAGAAAATGTGTTTGTAATATTTAACATGATAAGTTCTTAACCGAGCGTACTTTAGAAGGGTACATTTTTATTTTGGGTCACAATTCCCACAGAGGTTTTTCCTATATTGGGTTTCCTCGTTAATTTTGGTGTCAACTATGTTAAAGCTTACGTTAACAAGTTTGAATGATTGATTTATATATTTGAGATGTATGGTTGTTTAAGTTATTAAGTTGTTTGGTGAATCAGTTATTACTGTATTCAGTTCTACCGAGTAAATCAGTGAGTTAAGTTTTGATTTTCTCTGATTCACCCCCGCTCTCAGTGGACCAACAAATTGGCTGAAAAAATGATTAATAATGGTGTGTCTCCTTGCCAAAGAGCTATATGGATTCTCTTTAAATACAATGATCAGATATTGGGGTTTTGTAACATTTATGCCCCCAAATGACTATAGAGAAAGAGCCAGCTTGTGGGGCTGGTTGACAAACAACCTTCCTATTGCATGCTAGACATTCATTGGAGACTTTAATATGGCTGAAAAAAGTGAAGATAAATCTGGAGGGAACAAACATGAATGGAAAGGGATTGAATTCTTCTTTTGGACCAAATTCAAAAGGAAATTCAATGTCAATGACCCCTTGGATAAGATGAAAAAAGAGTATGATAATATTTGGTTCACATGGTGTAATAATAAGTCCAATAAGAATAGAATTTATTGTAGATTGGAAAGGATTTATGTAAACTCAGTTATTATTGTTTTTTCACATACATCAAGGTAAACTCCTATCTATGTATCCTCGGCCAACATATCAGATCACTCCCATATATATGCTTGTATTGTTCTTAATAACTCATTCTCTCCAAACAAGGGTCATAGAAGAAAGAATCTTTTTAATCTTAACACTTAGCTATTGCAAGATGAGGACTCTTTATAGGCTATCAAAATTGTCACTTTTCTATCCAAATATTGTGGTCATAGAGCCTCTCCTAGAGATGAATGGGATAAGATGGTGGAAGTGTGGAAAAAGATGTTTCAAATCATAGGAACTAACGAAGCCAAAGACAGAAAGCAAGAGGAAAATTGTACCAAAGAAAACTCAATGAAACTAAAAAAGCTCTTCAATCTAAAGGAAATGATCAAGGTTTGGAATAGGAACTAATTAAAGCTAAAGTACAATTAAGAAAAATTCAGAACTATAAAATCCAAGGACAAATAACCAGAGCTAAAGTTAGATGGCTCAAAGAGGGAGACACAGGATCAAAGTAATTTTTTAATCTTATCAGAGCCAAACAAAGAAGGGAAGAGATAAGTGGTATTCAAGGAGAAAATGGAGTTACTATCAACAACAAAGAAATATTAAATTCCTTTGTGCAATCTACAAACAACTTTTTGCTTCAGAGCATAAGGATGAAAATTAAGAGGCCATGAATCAATGCATCAAGTTAATCCCCAAGAAAGTAACCAAGGAAAAAACCAAGATTCTTGAACAAAAGATTGATTTAAAAGAAATTGATGATACTATTGGGTCTTTGGCAAATGGTAAATCTCCTGGTATGGATGGACTACAAGCTGAATTCTATAAAAAACCAAAGAATGGATTACTTGTGAACTGTTGGAACTCTATGAAGATGCTTTTGAGACAAGCTCACTTGGGGAGAATGTCAACATAGGGGTGATAAAGCTTCTACCAAAAAGTGGTGATAGATCCCAAGTTAAGAATTGGAGACCTATTACTATGTTAAACCTTTCATATAGGATCATTGCAAAACTTCTGTCCAGAAGAATCTCTGATATGCTCACAAACATTGTATCTGTTACCAAAACCATCTTTATCAAAGGTAGATACATATTAGATAACCTTATTACAAGTTGGGAAGCCATGCATTGGGCCAAAATGGATGGATAGAATGTTGCTATGACATTGTCAGAATTTGAAAAAGCGTATGACATTATTGAATTACAGTTTGTTCTCAATATGTTGGATGCTTTTGGGTTTCCATCTTATTTCTGTAAATGGGTTAGCATCTTATTAAAAGGCTCCTTAAGATTAACTGAAGTTAATGGTGAATATTCTGAGCCTATTCCACTTGGAAAATCCATTAGGCAGGGATGTCCTCTTGCACCTGCTCTCTTTGTTATTGTCATTGATGCTCTATCCTACATTCTAAAGAACACAAATATTGGACCTCCTGTAAAAGGTATCACTTTACCCAACCATGAAGAAATTTTAATAGAATAATTTTTTGATGAAATTGTTCTATTTTTAGATCTTAGTGAAGATAATTTTGATAACACTCTTAATAGACTGCATCTTTTTTGTCTAGCCTCGGGAGCCAAAATAGCCCCAAATAAATCCACCATGCTTGGATGGTCAGCAACTCCCCCTAAATGGTTAAGTGATAGAGAATGGCAATGGTCCAACCCTTCTGCTATTGTGAGATATCTGGGGATGCCTTTTGCTATTAACCCCTCTATCAAATATATGTGGGCATGGATTTACAAGAAGATTGAAAATAAACATCTCAAATAGAAAACCCATATGTTATCTATTGCTGGTAGGGCCCAGGTGGATCAAACAATACTTTCCTCACATGCAGTATACTATGCTTCTACCTGGCTTTTATCCAATTATCAGACTAATAAAATGGAAAAGATCCTAAGGGAATTTTTGTGGTCACGTGGTCTTGGTAATAGAAAGGGCTACTGTGTTAAGTGAGAATGGTGTTGTTCACCTAGGAAGTTGGGAGGATTAAGACTGAGGGATCTAAAGAGACAAGGCTTTTATTTAACATCTAAATGGATCATCACAACTCTAAATGGCAATGAACCATGGAAAGTGCTGATCATAAACAACCTAGTCAAGCCAACTATAAAGAAAGGGAAACAATGGAAGGATATTCGTTTATATGACATTATGTTTGGAGATTTTGAAATTAAAGTCTTTGGCTCCAATATTTTCTCTACTATATGGAAGGCATGGTGTCAGGTCAGACCTTTGATCTTCTTAAGAAGTGTTGTTGGAAAAAATCCTTCTTTTACTATTTTAGACAGATATATTTGGTGGGGCATCTATCTTAAAGGTAAACCTCTTGCATTAACTTAATGATACTTGACAAAGATTTGGCATAATAAAGGTATCTCCCTCATACAAGATGTGGTGATTGACAAGCGGTTGGGGTCTTGGGAAGAAATCAGTGCTAAATATAATATCCCCAACTCATAGAAGAAAACTTACACTCTTTTCTCTAAAGCAGTGGACAACCTTTTTCCTGGTAAAAGTATGAAGGTCCATCAAATGCTTGACTAGTTAAAGTGGAAAGATGGTAAGATTTTATGTGATTTTTCATGTAGGTATTATCAACATAATCAACCAAATTTGGGGCTTTAACTAGCCAAGCACTAGGTGACATTTTTTCTTTGAACTATTTTGGCAGTCTCCTGTTGAACCAAAGAAAGTTCATTATAGATGGATTTTACTTCTCAAGAAACTTGCTGCTGGGTCTTTTCTTTCTTCTTGTGGTAAACAACCTGTTATTTTTTCTATCTGTGATTGTCTTGAAACTTTTGAACACTTATTTTTTGAGTGTAAGTTTTCCAGTAAAATTTGGTCCCTATTTTTTGGTAATCCCATAATTTGGAATAACAAAGTTGGTCTTTCCTGTCATGAAATACTTGCTAGCTTTGTGGTTGATTTTGATTTCAAGATGAATAAATTTTGGTTTGTTTTAACTTCTGAAATTTTGTGGATCATCTGGAAGTAGAGGAATGAGGAAATTTTCCAAGATAGGAAATGTGACCTTACTAAGTTTAATTTTAAACTCATACAATTTTATATCATGTCACATGTTACAACCACCATCAAAGTTCCAAGAGACATATTTCTTTCTCTTGTCAGGGAAGGAGCCATGATTATCTTTAAAAAGGACATCCAAACTTCTACTTTTTCGGAGGACAACATAGGAAGGATAGCTAAAGATAATAGCGAGAATTTGATCCAAGATTTTAGAGGCACTCTAACATACACTGAGCAAGATAATAATTGGCCTAGAGCTGTGGAGGATAGAAATGAGAATATTAGTAATGCTGGAAATTACAATGATGGATGGGACAGTGCGGAGTACAGATGTTTCAACAATGATGGATGGGAATAATTATGCAGTCAGAAATCTACATCTTTTTTGATAGTCTATCCTTAAATATGTTTTTGAATTGAACTGTATATTTTCTAGTTAATGCATGACATACTGATATGTAAATATTTAAATAAGATTTGATCTCTATGGAGATGAATTGATAGATAACAATATATGTTGTTGACTGCTGTGATCTATTGATACTTAAATAGCTTTTGTACTTCACTTGATAAAGTATTTTTAATATAGAAAAAAGGTTCCTGAGCTGCTAGAAATACCACAAAATTCTTTAATCTAAACTTTTACGCATCTATTGCCATGGCCATCTGTAAATTAGGTTTGATAATGAAGGCATTAGTGGAGAGAACCTTACTTCCTGCTTTGTTGGCTCCTTGCGTGAGTTGTTTGAAGAACTAGGCTCCATTAGGTAACAAATAGGTATCCTCCCGGACGTCTTTGAAAGATTTCGGTCTAACCTCCATTTCTGTCGGCTTTTGTAGATCAACACAATGCCCATCTCCAGGCGATTTTGTCCCTATAAAAGAGGGTAGTAAATAGTGTGACAAATGCTTGATAGAGGATGACCTTCCATTCGCAGGGAAGGCCTCCTTCAAAACTCTGCACACTTAGTTGTAGAGCGCAATCAATAGAAAAACATACAATTCTCCAAGTCTCGTATAATTAAATATGTTCTTTAATTTATTTAATTATTTACTTTTTGAAAGCTGAACCTTTTCTAAAAATAAATTAAATCTTTATTCGACTTATTTATCTTATGCACATGATTAAATAATTATTTAATGGTAATTAAGTCTCCTACTTCCACCTCTCTAACTGCCACCCACTCTTAGTTAAGTTGATAAGGCCAATGCAACTAACTCCCAATCAAATCAATTAACTCTTCAATTAGCCTAGTCTATCTAAATCAGGTAGCCAATTCTACATTGTAATTATCTCAATTAGGTTGTCTTATTGAATCTCAATCGTTGATCATCTATCTCCACCTCTTAATATGAAACGTTGATAAGAATCCTTAAATATAGAAAAGGAGTCTTGCTTCCCAATTAACATTAAGCATAATCTTGAAACCATAGTCTTTGTATCTTTATGCAATCACATTGGGAATTAATGCTACAAATTTTAGAACCAACATTATAACACAAAGAAGTGAAGGATAATGAGGCTGCATATGGAATGAATGCGATTTCTTAGTTTGCATTTGATTTAAAGTTTTGTATTGATTTCATATCTTTATTTGTTGGTTGAGTAGGTTAGGCTTAGAATTTGAGTTTTGTGGTTACTCTTATATTCTATGTTGTATTTCTCATTTCGTACATCATACATTTTGGTGAACCTAACGTGAAACATATCCTAAGTGATTAGATTTTTTGAAGTTTTTTATTTTACTTTACAGGCTACAAATTCATTCACTGCAATTGCAAAATCAACAAATATTTACCACATCTATCAAAAATTTGATACGCAATCGAGAAATCTTTTACATAATTGGTAGGCATACTAACACATTTATTTAATCCTTTACCACATTTACAAGATTTAGCACCCACATATGCATGGCTGAGTGTCACATTTGTAGAAATTAGATCCACACATGAAAAATTCAACATCGTATCTATAGACTAAGCACTGCATTTGTCTGACACTAAACATAGAGTAAAATTTCAAATTCTATAATTTCGGTACTCTGTTTTCTGCTGTTCTAGTTCTTAGAATAGGGTTTTCATGTCATTGGTCATTGTTTACAACATTGTGACAATAAATTTGAAGGATCTAAAAAAACAATTTTAGAACTCGTTTGTTTGATACATTGATAAGATTTTTGTAGACACCTAAAATTGTCCCATACCGACAAGCAACAATTTTACAACTTCCTTCTTAATTTTAACAAAGAAGATGACCATATGAATAATCCTTTTTTTAATTCAAATTGATCAGTTACACACTCCTCATTAAAAAAATAAAAAATAAATATATATGAATTTTAAATTAGAATACATCACTTAACAATGAACATTTAAAATAATAAATAAATAAATATGAATTTAAAGCCGGAATGCATATATTGCATTCATCACATATTCTCTTACTTTGGTGGAGAACAAATTCAATCTCTCTTTTGGTCGAAACAAAAAAGAAACCTCAGGTTTTGGTCGGGTTCGGGTAAGGGTGAGAGGCCTTCCCAGTTGCGCGAATTGCAAATATCAATCATCTCAAACGCAAAAGTAGTTTTATTATCCTGTTTTGCTCAGAAACAGCAATGACGTAAAGGAAAAACAAAAAAGAGTTTCTCGCTCCCTGGAATTTAGGTGTTTCTAAGGGCGGTGCTCACTCCAAGCACAAAACAAGGTAACAGTAAAGTATTTGACACAAGAATTTCTATGATGGATGACATGGATGCATAGCATAGATGATGACGACGGGCATGTGTGTTTCTGTTTTTCATTCTTACCCAAACCCTTCCAATTTTTAATTTTTTAATTTTTCCTCACTGATTGATAATTTATGATTTTCACCTCGTCCAATCTGCAATGTTGTCCAAACATCTGAGACCAATTTTTTTTCTTCATTTCTTTGATAGAACGGTGGTCTTCCGGACAAATTTGATATGATATTCATTTTTATCTCCTATAGAGATCGCTGTTAGGGCAAAGAATTCAAGTTATTTCTCCCTGATCTGCGATCGAAGGAAGCAGGTATGTTATCTAATGCATCATTTGAAGCCGTTATCTTGTTAATTTTACTGCTATATTTTGTATTTCTTGGCCTTTTGATTTTGGGTTCTTTTCAAGATGGACTCGGGAGGGGACCTTTTGGGTTTATTTAAAATGAGATGCGGTGAAACCCTATCAAACATGCTTTTGCTACCTATCTCTGTTTTCAAACCATGACAAATTTTGAACTATTAGGGCAGTTTATGTTGAGGGTTTAGTTAGTGGCGTTCATCTTCTTTGGTCATGTGGTCATTGGAATTGATGGGAAAAAATCTTCTGTAACATGCTGTTTATTGAAATTTATACTGTTAATTTTAGGAGATGCAGGATAATCCCATGAATGATGATAGTGGTAATGGTATCAGTGAATTGGGAATAGAAAGTCACAGCAGGAAGAGTCTTTCATCTCAGACTACAGGGTGCATGCATGTTTCAGACTGCAATGGTATGGATACCGTGACAATGGAAGATGGTGTGGATTTAGATGGATGTGGTGAAATGGTCGATAAACATGAAGGGGTGGAAGGTGAAAATCCCATTATTGAGATTCAAGCTGACCCAGATGAGGAAAGGGATGATGAACTCCCATTGCCAGTATCTGGGAATGATGTTGATGGGACGCAAGCTGATCATTATGGGAAAGACAATATTCAGCCCGCACCAAAGCTGAAGGATATAATGGATGGGATGCAGGATGACCCAGATGGAGAAGAAACTCTTGCTAAGTTCAAAAAGCCTCGTCGTCTAAAGAGGGCAGAAGTTAAAGCTGCTTTAGAAGATGACACTGGAAATATGATGGTGATTTCTAAAGACAACAATCAAAACTTGTCTTTAGACAACTCTGATAAAGAGTCAAATAAAACACCAGCAAAAATCAAGAAGCCTCGCAGATTAAAAAAGGGAGAGATCAAGGAAAATTTAGAAGATGATACAGGTGATATAATGGGGATACCTGTATTTGAGAATAAAATTTCAACGAAAGACAACACTGTTAGAGAAGCAAATGTGGTACCGGCTAAAATAAAAAAGCCTCGCAGATTGAAAAAGGGTGAGGTTGAGGATACCCTAGATGATGACACAGGAAACATGGTGCATCTATCTAGAGATGAGAATCGAAGCTTTGTGGAGGACACCACTGTTATAGAAGCAGCCGAAACACCAGCAAAATTAGAAAAGCCTTGCGGATTAGAAAAGGGTGAGGACAAGGATATGTTAGAAGATGATACACGTGTTATGGAGGAGATGTCAAGGGACGAGAATCAAAGCCCGGTGAAAGACAGAGCTGCTAGAGAAGTAGATGATATGCCAGCCAAAGTAAAAAAACAACGCAAATTAAAGAAGGGTGAGGTCAAGGATACTTCAGAAGCAGACACAGGAAATGTGGCTGAGACATCAGTAGGCCTTAACCAAAGCTTTCAGGGCAACATAACAGAAGGTTTGGAAGATTCTCTAGGTACCAAAGAAGTGAATGAATTCCCAAGCAAAAAGAAAAGGCCCCGTAGGTTAAGAAAGGGTGATGCCAAGAAAGGTTTAGAAGCAGACGTGGAAAATGCTGTGGATATAACTACAGATGTAAACCAAAGTTTAAAAACAATTGCTGCCCAAGATTTGGAGGATAATAGTAGTGTTAAAGAAGCAGATGAGATGCCAGCCAAAATGAAAAAACCTCGCAGATTAAAAAAGCGTGAGGTCAAGAATGATCTAGAAGAGACTGCGGAAAATGCTGCAGGGGCATCAACAGACATGAACCAAAGCTTGAAAGGTTATATTGCTGAAGGTTTAGAAGATGCCGATGAAATACCGACAACAACAAAAAAGCCTCGCAGGTTAAAAAAGTTTGAAGCTAAGAATTCTTTAGAATCAGCTGTAGACAATGCAGTTGAGATATCTAGAGACATGGACCAAAATCTTCAATGTAACACTACTCAAAATTCAGAAGATAATATTGAACAGCTTGATAAGGTGATAAAGAGTTCTAGAACCAAAAAAAAAAAGCCTAAAGTTGGTTCTGTCGTAAGAGAGGCATCCGTTTCAGAGAATGATATTAAAGAAGCTGTGGGAACAGATGCTCGTATAAGACGGCCGAAAACAATTGCCTCATCTCAAGGTTCACCTTCAGTACCTGTTGAGAAAATGCATATTGGTAAGGGTACAAAGGCAGGAAAGTTATCTGATTCAAATCCTGAAGATTTACAGAAAGATGGTCTAGTTAAAGCATCAGATTCAGATAAAGGCAACAGACAGTTGGATTCACAGCGAGCTTCAAGGCAGGTTAAGAAACGAAAATTTGGTGATATGGCCTATGAGGGAGACAGTGATTGGGATGTTTTGATAAATGGGGAAGAAACTAATGAAAATAAGACTGGTGATAAAGATCGTCTCATTAAAGGCAGGGCCAGAGGTGGGTTGATCTCAAGTTTGTTGGGACAAGTAGTGCCTGGTGAGGAAACAGCTGTTGCTGCTGGACTAAAAATGCGTCAAGCTGGCCCAGCTGAAAAGATAAGATTCAAAGAAGTCTTAAAGCGCAGGGGAGGGCTACAAGAATACCTGGATTGCAGGTTAGCTTGTTTATAACTTTGATTTTCATTGTGTCTTCTCTCACAAAATTCATAGACAAGTTAGGAAGTCAAAGTGATTGATATATCAGAACCTTATTAGGATGGACCCGATGGAGTGTTATCAGTCAATCCCTTTTTAATAAATTTTCAAGATTAGTTTGTTTTATTTGGCTGGTTGCTTATATTTGTCATTTGTGCTATGCTGGGTAAACTATGCTACTCCTTGTTAGCTATTTAGTTTTACTGGTCTTTTGTGCCATCTTTGATTATATACATCCTACTTTTGTTGCAAGCTATTGTAAATTTTGGGTGGTTGTATGATAGATGTTAAAAGTTTAAAACAATGAAGATGCGGCACGTAGGAAAGACGTAATGCATTACTCTTATTAGTCTTTGTTTATACGTTACATGATTATTGTTGTCCTTTTCCACTCAGAGAAAATAATTAATCAGCTTGTGTGAGATCACAATCCTTTGATTGCTATTAATTATTTGTTTTGCTGTTGACATTCATTTGGTAGGATTTTGATGCTGATTTTGAATTTAAAATGGCTACCCCTACATGGTTTATTGCAATGAATGTGATGAGAAGGATTGCAATAATTCTGAATCCAATTGCTGCAAGTCTTAAATTTTAACGTATTTTGTACAGTTACATTTGTATTTTTTCCTTGGGAACTGTAAAGATGCTTGTACTCTACTTTCCAAAGTATCTGTTATTTTCTTTTTCCAGGAATCAAACGGACAATAGTAAATACAAACCATCATCCATCCATCAGCATTTCCTTGTTGAGTATTTTTATATTGCTCATTATAAATATTTGCACTGTTGTGTCTCCACATTGTACTTTATATTCAATGTAAACATCTAATACCTGATTGTTGGCTCTATGTTAGATATTTATGCTTCAATTTGATGGCAGTTCCTCTAACTTGTAGAAACCAATTATTCCAATGTGTCCATTATGCTTTTCAACTAACTGTGTTATTCCAATGTGGTACAAAATGAAGAAAACTAAAAAAGAGTGAGGTGCTGTATGCTACTTGATGGCTGGCTGAGCTGACTGTTATGGCAGACTTAATTTGTGAAGTGTACACTTCATCAGTGCTGAAATATGTCTTCCAATCTTTCAATTTCTTGTGTTTGGAGTCTCTATTCATTGTCACGTAGAGAGGCAAGGCTTCATATTTTAGAGTTCATGTTTGTGATCAAGCCTTCTCAATTTTTGAGACCTTAAAATATAGTTATGTTAATACCATTCATTCTTCTTAAAGTTTTCTCCATTCATACATCAGCTAAAGGCTAATCATTTTAACCAACTCATGTGAATTCCTTTATCCGTTGAGGATGAAGGCTTCGCACTTTGTTATCCAAATGCATATTACCAGGCTCGTAGACAGCACTAAGCAATTACTTGAATGCCAAATCAGAGAGTGAAGCTGGATACTACTTATGTAAGCAGGAATGACTAACTTGAGAGATAAGTAGGAGATATTTTCCACAGCAAGTCAAATTGTGGTATTGCTATCAGGATTCAACTGTAGTTTTATGGGTCAATGAGTTTGACTCAAAAAACTACACAATTGAATCCTGATAGCAATATCACAAAATGACTAACTTACTAGAGGTAGTAAAATCATTTGCCATCACATTTTTCATCAACTTTTGTGATTCGAAAATATTTTAGTTGCAATTGTAATGAGCTCATCCCTTTCATAAATGTGGATTCAAACAAGACACTCTTTCATTGAACTCTTCTAATTTATAGATCTGGAACCCCATTGACACAGACTTAAAGAATCAAACCTTACACTAAGTTGTACCTTCTACTTCTATCATGGGAGTGACAAATTCCTTAATTTGATCTGCCAGTGCCCAGTGACTTTTGTTAAGCCTTATGTTAAAATTGCCAGAGCAGTAATTTTTCCTTTAGTTCTTTACTAATGTGATCTTTAAAAAGTGACTTTCCTTACGCTCAAGTTTGGGATTGGTAGATGCAAGTTAATCTCCAATCAATAAATCTACTTCATGGCTGCAAACTCTGTGAAAGTGTTATATGTGATTGCTCATTTATGGTGATGATTGCTGATATTTGCACCTTATCCAGGATTTCCTGGGCATTTCTTCCATATCATTAAAACTGATTCTCAAAAATTCAAATCAGTTATGTTTCCATGGTGGAAAGTATCTCACAGAAAGTTTGCTTGATATATCTTCTTAATTGGTGTTATTCTTAACGGGGAAGTATATATCGTATGAAGACGGGGCATACTTAGAATTAACTTTAGTTTTCCTTGTGTATTGAGCTGACAATGAACTAGGAGTTAACAGTGAAAAGAGCAATAGAGTGTGACACAGCTACATTAGAAGGTGTTTCAAATTGTCGTCCTTGTACACATGGAATGATCGAAGTAACGAAAATGAAATACTTATGTGATTCATGTTAAAATGTGGATGCCTTTTTCCTCAGCAGTTAGTGTGCCTTGAGTGTCTTGTTGTCCCCTTTCCTTGCGTAGCTGTCGTAATTTTGGAAATGATGGCCTAGAATCTCCTAAATCTTTTCAA
>MU224514.1:2116370-2166278 GCA_018584345.1 Thuja plicata
TCTTGTTGTCCCCTTTCCTTGCGTAGCTGTCGTAATTTTGGAAATGATGGCCTAGAATCTCCTAAATCTTTTCAAACAACAAGTAGCATTCAATATTTTCTTAATCTCCACAACACAAAATTAATGTTTGAAAGAATTTTCTGTGATTTTCTGTCTGGTAACTGGCTGCAAAATTTCTTGCAAATTGAACTGCAATATTTGCAGTAAGAACTGATTTTGCTTCGTTCTTGGTATAGAAAATCCTGGGTTCCTATTAAAACCTGCAAAATCCTGCAGATATGGATAGATCCACACTCATGTTAAAATGTGGATGCCTTTTTCCTCAGCAGTTAGTGTGCCTTGAGTGTCTTGTTGTCCCCTTTCCTTGCGTAGCTGTCGTAATTTTGGAAATGATGGCCTAGAATCTCCTAAATCTTTTCAAACAACAAGTAGCATTCAATATTTTCTTAATCTCCACAACACAAAATTAATGTATGAAAGAATTTTCTGTGATTTTCTGTCTGGTAACTGGCTGCAAAATTTCTTGCAAATTGAACTGCAATGTTTGCAGTAAGGTCTGATTTTGCTTCGTTCTTGGTATAGAAAATCCTGGGTTCCTATTAAAACCTGCAAAATCCTGCAGATATGGATAGTTCCACACTCACAGTATGATAATGTCTGCAAAAAGAAGCTGATGCATTAAAATTCTGTTTTGCAAAATTGCACACACTTGGTAGTTAGCCAGTAGGCTTTCTTTTAGTTTATAAATATTACATGCATAAGCTCTTACCTGTGAAAGTCCTTGCAAGAATCATCAATAATGGCTTTACAAACACATCCCGCCTGTTATCCTCTTAACAATTAATTGGCATTAGCTGGATACTGAAAATTATATTCTGCATTGAGCTTTTGTGGACTTATACCTGAGTAAAATAGACAGTAGATGGATGCTTTGTAATGATTTTCTACAGTCCATGTGTGGTATTAGTTGAAGATGTTTTTCATCCTGTGACTATTTACTGCACATCATATTTCTACCAGTTTGGTAGTCTTTTAATAATTCACACAGTTTTCAGTTGACAACTTCACTGAGTTTGCCTAGTGCTGGCTGGATAATATTGTACAAATTTATTAGTTGTGAACTCTTATTGTATATTGTTTGACTATAATACTGCAGAAATTCAATCTTGTGGCTGTGGGGCAAAGATGTACGTCGAATCTTGCCTCTGTCTGAGTGTGGAGTTAGCTCTGTTCCTTTGCAAGATGAATCACCACGAGACTCTCTTATTCGCGACATCTACAATTTTTTAGATTATCGTGTAAGTACAGTTTGCCCTTATTCTAGGCAGGCCAGCTGTCGGTGTTGATTTAGGTCCGAATGGTATCATTTTAATAAATGATGGCTTTGATTTTGAAATAGATTGATAGTGGATGGATATTTATTTCCATGCGATTTTGAATATTCTCTTTCATTTCTTGTTAATGTCTCACTTATTCGGGAAACATGTAGCAATCATGGAATTATTTTTTGATCTGTCTAAAGATTAAATCCTAAATAAGGTTGACTTGAGCACATTTGTTTATTGTTTAAAAGGGCTTTAATAATCTGATCACTTGGTTTTTGTAGCAGCGAATCAAAATTTAAGCTTTGTCTATCAGACATTTTATTTCTTTGGTTCACGATCAACACTATATGTCTCTGAATGTCATAACCTGCATGTCTCAAATTTTCTGCTATAAATTTGTGAAGGATAGTATATTTCAAGAACATTAATGGCTTACAGTCTTCCTCAATGAGTGGCACAGGGATATATTAATGTTGGTGTTGCGGTGAAAAAGGAAAAAACAGAAGCAGATTCCAAGCCAAAGCTGAAGCTTTCAAATGAATTCACACACATTGAAAAATTAGGAGATAAAGTAGTTGATGCAGAAGAGGAGGTTGCTTTTATTCTTGGTCAGATCAAGGGTTCTGAGGAAAATAGCTTAAATGGACAGAATCACATTCAAGTGGGAGATGAAAGCCAAATGTCGTTGCTTAACATGGAAGAAAGCAACAAACTGGCACAAGACGGTTCTGGATTAACAATGCCCGAGAGAAAATATTCCGGTGAATCTGAAATTTCGCTGATGGAAATAGATGAAACTCCTTTGGTTGCACAATTTAAGGAAGGTGATGCAATTACGGGGACAGTAAAGAGCCCTGTTGTGAAGGATGAGATTGAAAGTGAAAGCATCATGCCCAACAAGGAAAAGGAAGAGCTTCAAACAGGGAACATTTCTGGATCTGGTGGAATAGCAGATCAAGATTCATTAGGAAAGGACTATGATGTAAAAGCTGAAACAGATTCAGTGGCTAAAGCCCCTTCTGCTTTGGAGCAGATTAAAAATTCATATGATGAAGATGAGTTTAGTGATATTGACAGTGCAAAGGTTTTGCATAATCTTCGTAAATATGAGTTGCAAACTGACTCGCAAACTGATAAACAAGAAGTCAATTTAAATGCAGTACCAGAGGACAAAGCTGATGCACATTCTGATTTAAAAGATCAGAAAAAGATAATTGTTGTTGGTGCAGGTCCAGCTGGACTAGCAGCAGCTCGG
Source organism: Thuja plicata (assembly GCA_018584345.1). Taxonomy (NCBI): domain Eukaryota; kingdom Viridiplantae; phylum Streptophyta; class Pinopsida; order Cupressales; family Cupressaceae; genus Thuja; species Thuja plicata. The sequence goes on from MU224514.1 coordinate 2,118,951, forward strand.
CATTTGCAGCGACTAAACTTTCATGTGACTGTTTTAGAGGCACGGGATAGGGTTGGTGGAAGAGTTTATACGGACCGTTTATCTCTCTCTGTTCCAGTTGATCTTGGTGCTAGTATTATCACTGGTGTTGAGGCAGATGTAGCTACAGAGAGAAGGCCTGATCCATCTGCATTGCTTTGTACTCAGCTTGGCTTGGAGTTGACAGTGCTAAATAGTGAATGTCCTTTATATGATTCTGTAACTGGTCAAAAAGTCCCTGCTAACTTAGATGACACACTTGAGATGGAGTACAACAGCCTGCTAGATGATATGGTGATGCTTGTTGCACAGAATGGAGATACAGCAATGCGCATGTCTCTTGAAGAAGGGCTGGAATATGCTCTAAAAAAGCGGCGAATGCAGCGATCAAGCACTAGTTACTTGGAGTTGGAAAGTAACAGAAGTCCTCATAATGATCCCGATAACACAGGCATAAATTTAGATTCCTCAATGACAGGATTAGAGGCATTGGGTGGGACAGCAGACGGTAGCTTAACTGTAACTCCAGAGGCTGATAATAATGTTTCAGAAGTTGTGATTGCAGATAATGGAATTGAAAAGGATTCTTCATGTACTAATATCAAATCATCTTCTGCCAGTGAACAGAAATGCTTAAGCCAACTAGAAAGGAGGGTTATGGATTGGCATTTTGCCAATTTAGAGTATGGCTGTGCGGCAGAACTTCGGCGAGTTTCACTTCCTTACTGGAACCAAGATGATGCTTATGGAGGTTTTGGGGGAGCTCATTGTATGATTAAAGGAGGTTATAGCACTGTAATGGAGGCATTAGCAGGAGGTCTGAATATCTACCTTGGACACATTGTAACAGAGATAGAATACATTGTAAAAGACTCTAATTCAAAAGGTGAAATAAAAAAAGAGGTCAAAGTTCGCACTGCAAATGGCAGGGAGTTCATTGGTGATGCAGTTTTGATCACTCTACCCCTTGGCTGCTTAAAAGCAAATACTGTTAAGTTTAGTCCAGCTCTTCCTGATTGGAAATTGGCCTCTGTTCAACGCCTCGGATTTGGTGTCTTGAATAAGGTAGTGATGGAATTCCCCAAAGTCTTTTGGGATGAAAACGTGGATTATTTTGGGGCAACTGCAGAGAGTACAGATTTGAGAGGTCGATGTTTCATGTTTTGGAATCTTAAGAAAACCGCTGGATCTCCAGTTCTTATTGCTCTTGTGGTTGGGAAGGCTGCAGTGGATAATCAAACCACAGAAACCTCTGATCATGTTCAACATGCAGTCATGATTCTTCGTAAGCTCTTTGGTGAAACTGTTGTACCAGACCCAGTAGCATCTGTCACTACAAACTGGGGTAGTGATCCATTCACTAGGGGTGCTTATTCTTATGTTGCAGTTGGGGCTTCTGGGGAGGACTACGATATTTTGGGCAGGCCTTTAGAAAACTGTTTATTTTTTGCTGGGGAGGCAACTTGTAAAGAGCACCCTGATACAGTTGGTGGTGCGATAATGAGTGGTCTTCGAGAAGCTGTACGAATTATTGACATCCTGGAAAATTGTGTGGACTCTATGGCAGAGGCTGAAGCTATGGCTGCTGCACAGAGGCAGTCAGAAAGTGAAAGAAATGAAGTGAGGGACATTAAGAAAAGGCTTGATGCAGGGGAACTTTCTAATGTTCTTTGCAAAGGATCTCTAGATGGTGACCAAAAGCCTTTAAGCAAAGATGCTTTACTTCAAGACATGTTTGGAAGTGCAAAGACAACATCTGGGCGTCTACATTTGGCAAAGGAGATGCTGCAGGTGCCTGCTGCTGCTGTGAAGACATTTGCTGGCACTAAAGAAGGACTTAGCATTCTCAATAAGTGGATACTGGTATGGAAGATGCTTAAATCACTGGCACACAGAAATTTTGATTTTGCCATCTCAAAATTCAATTTTAATGGTTGACTTTCTAGTTAGTTTTGCAAAGTCATTGCTTCCATTTGAATTTTCAATTTTAGTTTCTGCTACCAGAAAATCAGGGGTGATTGTTTCCTTGGGCGTAATGTTGCATTGCTAAGTGATTGATAGTTTGGAATTGTTATCCATAGGTTTTGATTTTGAATTCTTCTTTATTTTAGTACATTGGCTGCAAGACTTATTATGATTGTTTCAAGCTCATGATTATTATGCCTGAATATTTCTGTCCTCACTATTTGTGTACTGATTGAGTATTGATCTTAGTATATGAAGTTCTATGAACAATATATTCCCATTTAATTTAGGAGTCCCTCCCTTAATTGAGTTATGTTTTTTTTTTTCTAATATTTATTGGTAAATTTCAGTTCGAATTGGTAAGTTGAAATAGCATGTATTGTCAGTCAAACATGGATACAGTAACTAGCATGTCGGGAAGGTGTACTGGTGTTTCTGCTCTTTTAGGCATGTGGCTGCAAAATGTACCCAGCTCATCCTTTTCATGCTGGACCCAAGATTCTGATGCTCTTAACCATCTTCATACCTCAAGAGTAATCTTCAAGACATGTATGCCTGGCTAATCCTGGGATGGGTGTCGGGGTTTCCTAATGTTCTAGAATCTAAATCTGTCCTTGAGAAGGTTGGGTGTTCCTGATGCATCCAAACTTAAAATAAAGAAATGAAAAAGAGGGTTGTATTTAACAGAAAATTTTGTATTTCAGGATGACAAAACATTTGTTTAACCTACTGTTCCCTTTTTATTGCTTTTGACCTCAATTCTAGTACAATGAGAAGATATCAGACCTGAACAGATTTTGTAAATGTTCATCATTTATTAATAATTTGCAATGTGTTGGTTAAACTTAATTTTTGATCTTTATCTCTCTTTTTTATTGGAAGATGCACAGTAGTATTTTTTTTTTGTGTGTATACATGTATGTATGCATGGAAAGCTAAGAAATTTGTTTAGCTTCCACTTGGACTAGTTTCCAGTACAATGAGAAGATATCAGGCCTGAACTGATTTTGCAAATGTTTATCTGATATCATTAATTTTAATTGAGGGCTGATTTGTGAAGTTTCTCTTCTAGTTTATTGAAAGAAATATAATGAATTTTTCTAGTGTTGTAAAAATTGTTTAGCCAACATTTCGAATTAGTTTCCACACAATAAGAAGATGTCAGGTCTGAACTGATCTTACTAATTTTCAGCATTAATTTTATTGTGTTGGCTGCTTTGTGAAGTTTCTCTCCCTAGATTATTGAAAGAAATACAGTCGGAGTTTCAATTCAGTTGTACTTAGGGTTTTTACCAGTGTTTTTCTCAAGGCACCCACTTTATTGCTGTAATATGATGTGAATTGAGAAAATGCAGCAATGTTCCACCTATTTGGTGTAATCTCTGCTTCACTTTCTGTCAAACAGGATTCTATGGGCAAAGACAGAACACAACTCTTGCGGCATTGTGTGAGGTTGCTACAGATCGTTTCAACTGATATGATGTCAGTACGACAATCTGGTAAGAGCACTCTGATCCTCACAAAACTTCTCTTCTTTCTTTTCCATTTGAAGATTGACATAAAATTCTCATCATGTACCTTTTTTTTTGGCTTGTATAACTATTTTTTGTGCCAGCAGTCTTGAATTTGGATTTAAATGACCTAAAAGCTCTCCAACTCTCTACTAAAAAAATTGGAATGTTTTTCCTTGGGGTTGCCCATTTCTTGCAGTGATGATAATTACGATGCATGAATCTGTCCTGTTAGGCTTGTAAGAGGCTAACATAAATCTACTCAGCTTGTTACCTGGTTCTTAAATTTAGTTGGCAATTATCATTCAATGTTCTTATTTACATTCTTGGCAATGATTGTGCTTGGTCTCTAGATTTTTTTCCTGTATAAAAGCTTTTAGCATATGAAGAACAGTTGGGATTTCTTTTGCTGTTTTTTGGCTATACTTGTGGCTTTATTATTAAATGGCATGAAAATTTAATTAAATCCGGGCCGAATCTGTGGGAATCCAAGGCTGTGGGTGCCCAAAAATGGACCCCGCAGAACCTACAGGGAATCTGGATGCCCGGCCGGAATCCAAGCATAATCTGGAGGAATCCGTGGCAATCCAAAGCTGTGGGTGCCCAAAAACGGGCCCCACATGCCATTTATTTATTTAATCTAAAAAGCAACCTAGCCCTAATTTTGACCAATAAAGCATGCATTTGGTTATTTGATGATATTCATTCATCTCTCAAGCATTTTCACAATTTTTGCTTTGTTCTACAGCTGTAGCATATTTCTTCGAAGGTGAATGCTACGTAGGACTAATTTGGCTTGTAATTTAATTTTTCATTGTGTAATGACATTTTGAGACTTCTGCAAAGTATGAATATGATATATGATGTATTTTATTTATAATTTTATTGGCAATTATAGATTTATGAGTATCGCGCTTCTAACTTATTATTATTATTATACGTTTGAAGTTTTGAACCAATGATGAATGAACATTGAACATATACATATACATATACATATGTTAATGCTATAAGGCACAAGGATTTGTCTAAGTATGCAGTGTATCGGTGATAGCACAGTTTGTGATGGTAATTTCGGTGTGCGGTGATAATTCTATGGATTCAGGTGGTGCGGTCTGAAAAGAAGTATCTACGACTTAGTTGTGCCTACATCTATGATCGTGTAAGCTGATTCAACGCACAGATAGAGATTTGAGGCAAACACCAGTGATATCAGCAAAGATCAGTGAATAGTCAAACCGGTCTAGTCAAGGTTGGAAAAATTGATTCAGTGATGAAGTCAAAGTCAAAGTCAAAGACTAATCAGTTTAAGTGTTGAATTGTTGAGGGCCGACATTGTACATCAAAATCTCCTATGTTGATGTGACTGCTTATGAATTTTGATTGAGATTTTGAGGCCGACTCAGGTAACACGTTTTAGGGTTATTCCACCAACCTAAAAGTGTTTATATATATACCCGCGGTACTTGACGCTGCCCAATTTTTTTTCGCCGAATTCAAGAAGCGGAATCCAAACCTGAATTTGAATCAGAACCAGGATCGACAACTTAGTCTAATTACTTATTTATATGTTCATGCATCTATATTATAGTTTAGAATCTTTAGATAGATATTGAAAATAATATTTGTTAATATTTTCAGATTATAGCAATGAAAATACAATCTATAGAGGTCTTTCAACACTAAGCACAGGAAAATATATAATATACACAAGCAATTACAGATAGTACCTGGATTTGAAGGAGACGACTTCAGATCTGCAACTTGAAGTATTTCAATTTTGCCCTCCAATAATCTGCCTAGTGAAATATCGATCTGCATTTAGCCTTCAAATCCCATGAATATGATTGCTGTCATAGATCTGAGATATAGTAAATTGCTGTTCAAATATTACACACAGATCTGAGACATATTCGCACTAAATTTCAGATAGAACTTGCGCTCCAAGGGCTGGTAAAAGTTGCACACAAGAGTGATGGCTAAGATCACATATAAGAGGAAGTTGCATGTATTTGAGTTCAGACAGATCAGTCTAAATCGAATCACCAGTTCGCTGAATTGAACTCGCATTGGAACTTCCAATCAAATACTAATTCGCTGCCCCTGAATAAGCTGGTGAAGTTCGCACAATCATCCAAGGAATGTTCGCACATGATGAAGACAATTCGTTCATTACTCATGCCATTCGATTCTTGAGGGAAGGAACCACACATTTTATGTTTTTGATGTGTTTGTCCTTCATAAAAGAAACTCCAATATATATGAGCATTATTGGATAAACTCTACCACCTCAAGGTGGCCGACTTGGGCCCTCCCAAGTACAAATTAAATATAAACTTATTTATGCAAATCGATCAAACAATAAATAATAAATATTACTTATATTTATTATTATTATTATTTATATCGTTTTACAATAATAAATATATATATCCTATATATATTTATTATTATTATTATTATTGCCATTAATTAGTTCAAGATGGTTGATCTATTGCCGTAAAGGCCATAATATCAACAATATTCACAAAGAAAATCAAAATAACTCTCAAGTAAATGGAAATAAAAATTCTTTTTATTTCACTCTTTGAAAATTTGTGCATGGTTTCTAAAATTTATTGCATTACTATTGAAAAATTAAATAGCTCTTTAATAAAAAATACTAAGTTGCCTGTTCAGGTTCGTGTTCAAAGAACTGGTTCGCTAGTACAGCAAAATTTTGAAATGGGGTTTGGGTTCGTTAATACAAAAACATGTAAAAATTATATATATATATATATATATATATATATATATATATATATGTTGCATGGGTACTCGTACCCATACCCTTGGGACGCATACCGGGTACTGGTACATGTACCCAAGTACCGGGTACTTAGTGGGTACTCAGTGGAGAGCATCATAGCTAAAGGACCTTGATTAAGATTTCTGATTTTTGTTTCAGTTTTTTGTTTGTGTATCAGCTTGCTGTTTATCAAGCTTAATTCAATACGTAATCTGTTTGAAACTTTGATACAATACTGATTAACAATAAATTTTATCACTATTCAAGTCAGAAGTTTATCATTTGCAATGTCATTTTTATATGATTTATGATCTTTTTGTTCATGATTAAAGTTTGCCTTCTTTGTTATGCACCTAAACATTTAGCATATATTATTATTACAAACATATTGCAAATCTGAAACTGAAAACAATACATTACATCTGCAAACTTTATCACTGTCCTTGTTTTGAAAACTCATTGTCATGACTCCTATTTTCAGATTTTCTATAAAATATTAAATTATATTAAAAAAAAATTGACGTACCCAAGTACCCCCATCCCCTATTTTGAAAAATAGTCGTATCTGTACCCGAAGTCCTCAAGTACCCCTGTCCCCATGCAACCTTGATATATATATATATATATATATATATATATGCATTTTAGAAGCATGAATTAAGATTAGAATGTCACATAGTATCATAAAAACAACAAAAACACCATAAATGTGTAGTCATAGCATCATATCAACATCAAACTATTAAAGTAATAATATTGAGTTCAAGTATCATTGTTTTGACTTTCAGCAATTTGAACTTTATATTAAGTTTCAATCGTCTAATGGATTATCTAAATCTTCTTCTTCTTCATCATCATCAAAGGCATTATTTGATTCAGAAACAGTGCCAATGACAATGGGATCAGCTGCGTCAATAACATTCTTGTTTTCCAAGTGTTCAAATGCTTATTACTTTTTCACTGTACAGAGATCTTGTTTGTTTGTAATTAACATCCTCCTGGAAAAATGTTAAAAAAGTAGCTTGCAACCCCCTTCACCTATTGAAGATATTGTTTAATGTTTAAAATATGATTTATCACTATAGAGAGCTTCCAATTAATCGGACAGGGGTCATTATCAGCAATTGGATATAAAAATTTCATTGGAAAAATCTTGAGGGCTAGTTCAATTTGATGTAATAAATACCTGAACTTCAGCAATTTTTCTTTGGTAATGTTAAAGATCTTATTTGAATTCTGTAATAATTGTTTTCCACACTAAAATTATAGAATGTTTCTCAGTGGAAACGTACCTGGTTAACACTTGGTCTGCCTGGATCTGCCCTGGTTCAACCCTGGTTCGACCCGGGTTCGGCCTGGACGAACCAGCCTGCCTGGGCTCAAACCCTGGGCGAACCCACTGGCGAACTGGACCAGAACCAAGTACCAGTTTGAACCCAACCCTGGTCTGGCCCTAAAACAGGCGAACTGGGTAACTTAGAAAAAATACAGTAAATAATGCATTAAATAAAATAGTTCTCCAAATAAATCATCATAATGTCTATGACTTTTCTTATCTATATTTTTACGTATTTACATGTCCATGTGTGTTGCACGTATGTAGTAATTTAAATGGATATTAAAATTTAATATTTCCATAGATATTTTGAAGGAAAATTCTCCAAACTAAATGGGAATTGGTAGTGGTTTGCAAATTTCACTATTACACGCACACGTATATCTATATGTAATTTCTAAATTAGTATAGATATATTAGATGCATCAATATCTAAGAGGTGCCAATATATACCAGTCTCGAGGGGCCTATCTATTCTATATAACAAGTTCAATATGAGTGTTTCAAGATTGATATCTCTTGGTGTTGTTAAATAGATGTATAATGTATTTGAGATATCTAAGCTGGTGTAGATAATTTCCTTTATGTTATTCTTTTGCATGGCATATGCCAATTCGTGATTTATTTTTCTGAGATAGTATATTTCGCTTGTTTCTTGTTTTGTAAAGTTTATTGGAGTTCATGGCTACATGTTAATTGCAATTTCTTGCATTTAGATAAATAATATATAAGAGGAAAAACTGGTTAATCTTTATGCGGGAGGAATATCTCAGTTTCATTTTTGACATTTGCAAGACTTGTGATTCTTTTGATTTGTACTTTGAAATGAGCTTAATCGGGAAACTCAAATGCCATGGCCTTTTCTATGTCCATGTGAACTGTAATTTGCTTTTACATAGTTGATTAGTGCTGGAACTGAAGTTGTATCCTTCAACCATAAAGGAGATCAAGAGAACAATCACCGATTATGTGTCCCTTGCTGGATATTTTGTCTAAGAAACAGTACAGTACACAGTTGATAGTGCTATATCTGAAGTTGCATACTTTGATTAGAAAGGAGATTAAAGGGAACATGCACTGATTATGTCTCCGGTGTTGGATTTTCCATCTCAGAAACCATACAGTTATTACCTTGTTCTATTATAGTCCAGGCCTCTGTCACAAGGCCAAACATGCCTTGTGGCTGCCAAACACATCCTGACTGTGGAGGGCCTATTTTAATTGGATAGGCTAAAATTTAATCTTCCCCTCTCATATGTTCATGCTAATGCATTAGCTATTATCCAATAAAAAGGGATACTTGCTTTCGCTGCAGCTCAAATTAGTTTGTATGAAAGTCAATGCTTGTAACTATATAATTGCACACCTGATATTACTTGAAACTCTTTTTTAATATAATACTGATGATTGTCTTTTACCATAGCTCACACAAATTCTTCTTGGTTAGGTATTGGAAGAACGGTCAAGCAGAAAGTAATTAACCATACGAGCCGCGACATTCGTGCTGTAGCTAAACAGTTGGTAAATACATGGGTTGAATTATTTCGGAAGGAAAAAGCAAATGGAGGTTTTAAACTTCTTAAGCAGTCAGATGGACCTGCTAAGATCTCTGGCTTATCAGACGTGACAAAAGCAAAATACAAAGAACAAATTGGGAAACTTTCTAACTCAGCAACCAATGGTTTCAAGGGGAATCTGGTAGAACTGGTTTCTGTTAAGGATCATTCTAGTGCTGGTCTGAAAAATAAAAATTCAGAGATGCAATCTGTGCCAGTGGATGCTGGTACTGAACAGAAAAAGGAATCAAAATTTGAAGCTGGTCAGAATTATGATCCAGGACAAGATGATAAACTGGATAACAGTGCTCTCTCTGAATATGAAGCTGCAGCTATTGCTGCTGCAGAAGCAGCTCGTGCAGCAGCCATAGCTGCCGCAGAGGTTGGTATACTAAATAAAGTTGGTGGGATTTTTGTTAAGCTCACATGATGGTTGGCCTCATTATGTTTGTGGTAATTACCTTGTGCTGTTATTATGACTTAGTATATGGTCCTTTACTTAATAACTTTATGTATTGTTGACAGGCATATGCAACTGAAGCAGAATGCAGCAGCTTCCTTGAATTACCAAAGATACCATCATTTCAGAAATTTGCCAGGCGCGAGCAATATGTGCAAAAGGATGATTCAGAGGTTAGAAAGAAAAAGTGGTCTGGTGCAGTGCTTGGGAAGCAGGATTCTTCTGAAATAGATTCTAGAAGCTGCAGAGTTAGGAATTGGTCTGTAGATTTTGCTGCTACTTGTGGTAATCTGGATAATTCCAGAGTAGGAGGTTCAGATTATGGAGGTGGAAATAGTTTGCTCACACTTGATTTAAACATGAAACAAAGAAGTCAATCAAATGATATTGATAGTCATTCTGATCTTAAGGAGCGGTCAGCAGAAACAGGGGCAGTAGAAAGTAAGTCAAAAAAACATCGAGTGCATAACACTGGCAAATTTTCTGGAGGAGCTGACACTGCAGATAAACATAAACCATATTCGTTAGGCTCACATCCAGACATACTCGATCAGAATATTCAGAAGATGAATGATAAATATTCAAGTAAGGCAGAGCAGGTTCCCATTAACCATTCAAGAAACGGTGAAGATGAAAAATGTGTTTTTGAACCTGGATCAAATAAAGACTCCCCAAGAACTAAAAGTGTTTGTAAAGATGAAGCCAGAGGGTCAGAACATATCAAAAAAGGAATCACAGACTATGTGGCATCGTTGTTAATGCCATTGTACAAGAACAAAAAAATTGACAGGGATGGGTACAAATCAATAATGAAAAAGAGTACTATCAAGGTAAGTTGAAGTGTTGTAATTTTTCTCTACAGTACAATGCAAGTTAATTGATGATAGCATCATACATTTTTTTTTTTTTGACTCTGCACCTGTTTTATGTAAATCAATTGTTATTAAATTTTATGTTAGTTATTTGAAGAATTTGAAGTAGATAATGCAAGACTGATAGAATATTGAATATTTTTGTGTTTATTATTATTTTTGAACAGTTGCAGCTTGGTGAATTTTATGATGTTTTTTATCTACGTGTATTCTTGTTATATGGCATATAAGTTTGATGACCAAATTTGATGTGTTTTTTTATTTTAGGTAATGGAGCACAACACATCGGCAGAGAATGCCATGACTGTTTCAGATTTCCTTGATATCAAACGCAAAAACAAGGTATATGTTGTATTCTTTTGTTTTGCTTGTATGTTGGATGCTAGCAATGTTTTGTTTCCTTCACCATTAGCAATGTTTTATCCCTGAAATTTACCTGCACAAATTGATTAGGGGGAGCTTGTGGGACTAAGTCCCTTCTCTATTATCAGGGAAGGTTTCCCTTTGCAGAACACTTGCAGAAATATCACAGATGGTGATATAAACAAGTATATTTACATAAATACAGGATTATTCGTAAATTGGATCAGTAGAAATAACATGCAATTGTAAATCTACACGACTGAAGAAATAAATAGAGCTCCTCCTTGTAGTGCCAAACTGCATAACTCTGAGTTTTCATTTGGAATAAAACAGAGAAACAAAATGGAATGACCAATTTCAGCCATGAACAGCTAACAAGTAACAAGGTCCATCCTCAGCTTTGCAGCCATTGATTTGTCTGTGCATGAGAGATGACTGATCTAGATTGGATATTTGATTGGCAATGGTCTCTTGTGCAATTTATTGCAGACCATGTGGACTTCCAAGAGTATGGCGAGTGAATTTTATGAGGAAATCAGAGATATGAATTGCCAGACAATATGGCCTTTCTTTGAAACCAAAGGCTCAGGTACATGGCTTTTAATTTTTGATATATTAATTTGCTCACCACTTGATGGACCTCATCCCGTTTTGAGAGTTGAGGAGATGATTTGAGAGATAAAATCGTCATTTAGCACTCCCAAATCCCTTTCAATGTTCTCCTAATAAAACCGTGGATAGCATTGGTACACATTCTTCTTGATCAAATATTTTTCCTTGAGCTGATTTTCTGTTTACCAACCATAGAAGTGCACGCAACAAGTTAAAATTCATATGAAATGTTTTCTTTTCACCTACCTTTATCAATTGCTGATGAACGGATTCCCAAATAATCTAAACCCATCTCTATTTTTGGAGCTCCTAGAAATCTTGCTTCATAACAAAGTTGCATGGACATGGAGGTTGCAGATTCAGATACGGTATCTGGTACAGACAACAATTTTTCAAGACTCTCTAATATGGATAGGCTAGATATGACAATTCTCTCTCTCTCTCTTTTTATATATATATTAACGCTTAACTATTATTTGTTATTAATATTTAAATCATATTTTGTTTAGTTTATTTTAGTTTTTTATTTAGAATTAAATGTTCAAATATATATATATATTTATTGATAGTTAATTTATATTTAACTTAATTCATTTTAATTTTAATCTAAATTTAAATGTGAAAGTATTTGACTTTTTAAAAAAATTGAAATATTATAATTAACTTAAATACTTCACATATTGATTGTCGTTTATTCTTCGGCTATTTAAATTAGAGGATTTGAAACTCTTGCTTCTAGTGGATCTACTTAACTACCTTGATTATGATTCTTTTTTTTCAAATGGGACAAGAAAGAAGGAAAGGAATCAAGCTGGTTGGAGAGGGATGAAGGCACTTGTAAAGGTTGGAATGATCATACCACTTACACCAGCAGTAGCCTTCTTAGTTTCAGTTGAACTTCAAGTAATAGCTTTTATGGAAACATCGAAAGGGTTTCGAATTTCAATGTAGTTGGATTGTTACAACCTCTAGCAACCCTCTACTATTGTTGGCGAATGACATTTGTTCTCTCCCATATTTTGTCATCCTCTACTCACCATTGATTTAATTTTTGAGATAATATCCCCACATATATGTGATGAAAAGTGGAAGATTAAAACGAGGGCATAAGGAACTTGTTCGGTGATGGATTTTGCATGCTTTTACTTGGAAATGACACATTTTCAGAATGCCAAAATCCAGATGTATCTTGCACTGCTTTAAAATCAACCTTATTTTGGGTATAGGTGGGCACGGTTCGTAGGCCGTATTTGGGCTGTGTTTTACCTGTATTTGTATTCAATGGGGTGGTACGTATACTCGGGGAGGCAGGTCGCACATCCGGCAACCTTGCTTCATAACATCTGATGTAACTTGCATTCAGACTCAACAGCATGATGGAATGCTGGTATTCCATTGAATTTGGCATGTGTAGACAGTCTGGTCCGGTAGTAATTCTTCTTTTGTAGTGAGATGCAGTTTTTGTTGATGAACTGATCTTGGCTTTCTGTGTTTGAGCTAAATCTTATAGGCTAGCTTCAACAACAATATCTGGGAGATAGCACGACTTCAAAGAATTAAGTCAAGTCTGAGATTTGAAGTCTCAGGTTCATGTACAAATTATGCTTTTGGAATTATTTGAGAAGTCTTTAGCTGCGCCTGGAACTGTTGTAAATTTGTAATTAATCTTCCAGAGTGGTTCTCATTAGAGGTATCTTTCTGCTCTCTATGTTCATTCCTAGTCTTCTTTAGTACCCTAGGAGAACTAACGGGGAGGAGTTCTGATAATCTTATTTCTTTGAAAAATCACCGTAGCCTTCTGTTCCTTCACCACATGTGGTGGGACAGTTTCTTGATCATTATATGATTTGACTGAGAGGATGCTTCTTTATCACTTTGTTGCTTAGCAACCTTTGCCATATATCCATTGCCATGTCCACTTGCTGCATCTGTGATATGAAGTTCAATCAAATCTTGATAAGATATGTGGCAGGTAGATCAGAGTGTGAGACTTAACAAGTTTTTCTCTTGGAGACAACTGGATCTGCTAGTCCTTTGTATTTGACATCTTTTAGACGATTTCCGGCATTACTACCATTTCACCTACAATTGATGTAGCTAGTCATGTTGATGTCACTGTGACAATACATTGGTGCAAGACCCAATTGGGTGGGTAGACCTCAATTCCCGCCATTGGCTGCGCACATGCTGATCTGCTCAGCAGTTCTTCCAAAGGTCATCATCTAGAGCATGCTTGAAGCTACATCCAAGAACTGAGACACTGCTTCATTTATCTTTCCTCTTGGATTGAAATGGTTCCTTGCATCTTCCATGGTAAGTCTAAAGCAAGATCCATGCACAGGTCCACAGCCATCACTTTTTCTCTGCATGAGAAATGTCCAATTCAGATTGAATATCTGATTGGCAATGGTCTGCTATACAATTCATTGAAGGCTTTGTCGGTTTCCAGGGTTTGGCGAGTGAATTCCATGAGAAGGAAATCAGGTGCATGGTGCGGTGGATGGTATGTCTTCCTTTGAAACTGAATGTCCAGATGTATGTGAATATTTCTTTTTTTAATCTCACAATTTGCTCATCACTTGAAGGACCCCATCCCGTCTTTGAGAGTTGCGGAAATCTAGATTTGCTGTGAAGTTTAGAGATGACTTGAAGGATAAACCATCATCAATCACTCCACAATCCCTTTCAAAGTTCTCCAGATAAAACCTATATTCTTTTTTGAATTTGGTGCATCTAGATAGCTCGATGTTGGAATAATTCTTCTTCAGATCTTCTGCATGGGATCCACTTGCTGTTGACGAACTAGTGATTTTTTGGTGATCTTGGGATTGACTGTGTGTTTAGTCTTCTAGGCTTATTTTGACAACCACTTCTAGGATATAAGCATGACTTCGAAGAATTCAGGGCTGAGATTTGCAATTTCATGTACATGGATAGTTCTGATTGTGCACGTTTTGGGGTGGTAGTGTTTCATGCATTTCAAAATCATGTCCAGAAACATGATGGTACTTAGGAATCCGGCTGTGTTGATTAATCTAGAGGCAACAAGAGGGTGTTATGCTTATCTTTTCAACAGTACCTTTGACCAATTCTCATGTCAACATGCCAGACTCTGCAGAAGAATTTTGCCTTTTCGTTCAAGTTGTATTTTATTGTGATTGCCCTGGCAATATTACGAAATTAGGAAAATCTCAAGGCACTTGAAATTTATAGAACATAAAAATGATCGGTACAGGCAACAAAAACTAGGTTTCTACTTAAATAGGGCACTTAATCTCTAGCTGTGCTGTTTAAGTGATTGTGATATTTTATTTACTACCAGGGAAGTTGCTCAGGGTTTGTTACTTGCCACTGCTTACCAATTACTACAACTCTTCCCACTGGTCGCTGGCCATCAGGTGAATCACCAATGGTTAGCTTGCCCTCAATTTATCTGCAATTTTGTGTTTGCTGAGACACTGTGTGCTAGCTGGAGATTTCTTTTAAAATTTTCATCCTCACTAAATACTTTATTACTGCTGCCTCCTCTTGATTTCAACCATTGACTGGTTTAGGGTGCTCACAGACGTCTATGCCACTCCAGAGAACTAGGACATCTGCCTAAGAATTTATTTTATAGATACTTCATGCAATTTCATCGTTTACTGTGCAAGAATGGATTGAGATCATTGTTTGGGTTTGCAAAGTTAATCATATGAATCCCCTTATATTTTGTGCTCAAATATTGGTATGTGTGTGTTGTTTGCCACACTCTTTGGTCTTGTTTGAATTGACAAAAAATGGCACTTCTTTCAGCTGACTGTTAGAAAGGTGAATCGATGAGAAAAAGGATTGCTCAAAGCAGCACCTATGAAAGGGAGAGTAAAGGCCAAGATCTTTTCAAGTCTACCATAAATGTTTTCCTCAAAATACCTTTTCTTGTTGTCGCATGAGAGTGTCTACATTTCTGACTTTATACTTCTTTGCCAGCTCATGAACTTTATTTATGTTTGACAAATGTCATGAATCTGGTGCCTTCTATCACCATTCACTCTTACAGTTCATGAAAACAAATATAATTCACCATTTAAGGACCACGTGGCTTTGTCTTAGACGTGCAAATTTGCCTTCCAAATTTATTTGGCTGTTCATTATTTGTTGTAATTTGCATGCTTGTTGGTGAATGTTTGTCATGTAATAACCCATGTCCAATTTGACTCAAAATTTCAATATTTTTTATATTTCCAAACTTCTGTTCTCCTCATGTTTTACTTGTATCTCAGTTCTGTTCTTTAATCACAAACTGGTATTGTAAGATTTTGTAATGTAGGGAAATAGGGTTCTCTAGCTTATGCATGCAAACTAGGAAACTAGGACTCTTTCCACTTTAATTATATTGAAGGAGAGTGGATCCACATGGCTCAATCTCAAATCTAATTGAAAAGGATTGGGCGCAAGGTGGGTCCAACAGTCCTTGTGGGTGAGTTGAAAATGATACTGAAAATATGTAAATTGGGTGCTAGATCTAAGGTCAAAGGTGTAAAATTGAGGGTTTTTAACAGTCACAGTAAACCACGGAACACATATGAAGACAAAAGATACAGATCTGGAAAAAGGAGACAAAGAAACCCGTGTCTAAAATGTGGGCTGATATCAGAAGGTCAACGTTGCTTGGGGCGATGTCAACCCAGGAATGCTGGTTGCGGATGAAACTGATGTTTCTGGAATCAGCATGCTCTTCAGAATCTTCCTCGAAAGTTGTCAGAAATGTCTGGGAATACGTTGCTTGGAGCGACATCGACCCTGCTTTTTTGGATCTGCAAAAGTCCAATCTGTAGGTCTTTGTCTGCTCAATTTGATTCCAAATTTGTGTCTCCCAATCTTGTCGCTTGCGCATGCAAAAGAAGCAAAATGTTGGGTTGATGGGGTTTGCCTAGGTCAAACACCGGTTTTGGAATTAGCCATGAAATTGAATTAAAATATGACTGAATTGAAAGTGTGCTGTAATGTAGCAGAGGCTAGATCTGAATGGAATTGCTTGAATGTAATGTTATACCTTAATGAGCCTCCCTTGTGGCCAAGTGTTCATGAAGATGTTGATCATGACTTGTAGAGTTGACTTCATAATAGGTTGATCACGGATGCCAACATGAATGCTTGAGATCTGAAACCTTGCTTCTTACTTCAATGCCTTGATTGATGCTTGTTTGCTTGCTCAATTAAATTGCATAGGAGACTTGATAATTGATTTTCACGATGTTTCAAATGAGAGGGTTAGGCTTGCTTTTATACCTCTCCTCATGAAACGTGTTTGAATTTTCGAAGCAGGCCGACATGGAGGAGGAATTCCCGCTCTCATAATCTGACTGTTAGAGGGTCCAAAACTAGGCCCTCTTTGGGCGGTCAAGGGCACCCCAAGTGACCTTGTCCCAGGCAAGGGTGCCCCAGGCTTCATTGACCTGCCAATTTAGGCCGGGTCAAGAAATAGTGGTCAGGAGGGTGGAGATGCTAGTTTTGAGTTGGTGTGAGTAGAATCAAATATGATCAGGCATGGAAGGTCAGAAATGCTAAAATGAGGCCTAGGTGAGCGTGAAATTGTATAGGGTTACAATTTACGATGCTACAGATTTGTTTTCCTATCCCAGCTAAATATTCAATACCAATGATTGTGTAGGTACAGAACATCGTATTTCGTAGATGGCAGAAAATATTCTGTATTTAAGAAAGTAGGAAATATAATTAACGTGTGATATAATGCAATCTGACCTTTTTAAATAGCATTCAGTTTGGTAGTGCCGCCTTCATCATACAACAGCCTTAGTGTCCCACAAATATAATAATGTCACTCACCGCTTCAGGGAAATATTTCACAATGTCGTCACATATTCGTGTTTAGAAATCAGCATAAAAAATCTTTCATCTCAATATCGGGCATGTGCTAAACGGCTGTGTAAAAGAACTCTGTTGACTTTACTGGAAATCACATACCATTAACAGAGGCTCTAGTACAATGGTTCTCTGTTCAAATGATCTTCGACTACGGTGTTCACTGCTTACAGCGATGCCTCAGATGTCATCAGAAATAATAATAAAAAACGTCGAACAAGCTTCCACTATTGAAAGCAAGTATTATGGGTGCCAACTCACTTGCACGATCTTGGAAACCCCACAACTACTCAGCCAGAAAGTATAGTGCTCGCCCAACAATATGAATAAAGAGATAACTAAAGCTATTGGCCTCAAGAAGTGTAATTTCACACAAACACATCCTTGCAAGCAAGATACCCGATAGCAAACTTGAAGGATTGGGCTCCAAAGAAATATCAACATCCACTCTAATGTGCTAGGTTAAATATTTGTCTTTCCTTACTAAATTGATGCAAATGTTCTTTATTTTCCCACATGCTCCAATAAATTCACACGCAGCCATTATTATTATAAATATTTGAAATGCAAAATATAAAATATAGTGCTGTGGGAATTATTTCTCTTATTGACTGCAGGAAAGAATTTATCATAACTCCGTTTAAATATAAAGAAAGATCCCATATTTTCAATATTTTAATTTGACTGCGGGATAGATTAAATGAACTTATCAAAATATAATGTTGGCTATCATTATAATAATCATACCATTCATAATTTCATACCAGAAAACACAGACAATAAGAATACTCCTTGTCAAACATTCTCACCTTAACCATATACTCTTGACTTACTATTCGACTTAGCTTCCGTTGGCAGTGATTCACGGCACATGCATCTTACATTCTTTGTTTCCTCTATATTAAGTTACGATGATAATATTCTGGCCCCGAACTATTGACTTTGCTTGAATATTTAATATCCGGGACTCAAGTCTTCACAATATTCACATAGTTTCCAGAAACAGCAAGACCAAGCCTATATATGAATGAATTTCTTGACCAGAAATTAATAGAATGCCCTGTTGTGCTCTGACTGTCTGATTTCTGTGAAACCCCATTAATGGACCCACTGAAGAATCTGTTTGACTCTTCCATGCTCCATCTAGGTCAGATCTCCCACTGATGAAAATGGCCTTCTCAGGTTTCCATCCGTAAACAAATTTGAGAAAACTCTCAAATCAAATAAACAATATTAATACCAATCACGCCTTTCACCAATTTCCAAATCTCTTTTTATAATAAATTTTTTTCAGTTACTTTACTGTACCACCGTTATTAATTAATGATCTAACTAACTTTCTAAAAGTCTATCAAATAATTATTTAATATTTATCATTTGATAAAATATTAAATAATTAAATTTAATTCTTATTTTTCTAGACTTTAAAAATAAATTCTATTTCTCAAACTTGTTCAATTGGGGGCATTACATGTCGTGTGGATTTGTTGAGCCAATATCATTATATTGCTTCTTTCTGTCTGCACAACTCATCTGAAGGTTATTCTAAATGTTGTGGCTTCTACCTTGCAAAACCTTGTGCTCAGGTTGCTCAATCAAGAATGAGATCACCAAATCAGGAAATTCGATCTTTGAGTAAACATTTGTGTGCAACATATATTTCCTGGTTATGCCTCTGCTTCTCTTTGGGTAATGCTAAAGAATAATCAAACTTATTTGTTCTTCCAACTGTCTTTACTCGTATAAGAAATGCAAAGGAGGAGAAAATGAAGTTCAAATGCATAAAAAAGTGCATATTTTCTTCATTTAGCTCAAAGGGTGAGATATAACCAGCTATAACTGCTTTCAATCATGTGTTTGTTTGTTAATATCCATGTTTCACCATCATACTATTGTTGTACATTCATTCTTCCAGTACGTTATTGGATGGCAGAGAACAAATAACAGTTGGAAGATTGTAATCAAAATTTCACTTCAGGCACTGCTTCCATTTTTCAACTCACTGAATGCTGTTGCCCAGGAGAACAAACAGTAATATAAACTTATGAGAAGGCAGGAGGGTAAAATTTTCATATTTAATATGGAAGGTAGAGGATACACTGACTTCACTTTATTGAATAGAAGGCTGCAAATTTTTAATAGTATATACTTGTGAAACTTGCGTTACCCATGTTGGGGAAAAAGAAGAGAAAATATTAAAATGTGAAATAATCTTTTCCCTTCTCTTCCATGTTACTACTGGGTCCAATTAAGACCTTTTTATACATATGCTATGTGGGCTTTTACTCAGGAAAACAAATACATGTAGAATATTGAAGTGGAAAAAAATCATATTGAACTTTAGAAAAAGCTGATTGAATTAATATCCAAACAATCATTGTTAAGAAAAGACAACGACATGCTAGTAATTTTTTGGGCATGCAAAAGGCAATGTTATGAAAGAATTGAAAGAGTTACATAATGACTATGGGACTTAAAAGGTAACACGATGCATATCGTTAGACAATGAATTCTTTTCTGTCATTTCCTCTTCATAAAATCCTTTTGTCTTCATATTGATAGCATTTAAGGTAAGATTGTTTTCCTGTTAAAATGTTATTTAGTTGCAAGTACAGATTTCTATGGTTGAGTGGGGAACATTGTTGGGAGTACATTGTCAGTCTTTGATGATGTGTTATTAATGTTGTCAGTCCCGGATTGTTATTGTAATGTTGTCATTGTTTTTCTGCCTTATCATTTGAATAGATCAATTTCTTCTTTGGACTATGCATATATGATGGAAGATTTCTGTGCCTTGTTCTGTGCAGATTCGTTCCTTGGTGGACAAGTTTATAGAGAGGTATATGGCAAATAGGCAACAATGACAAATGGGATACACGATCTATGCTGATATTAGATTTATTTTTCTAATGGCTTGTATCCACTTCATTCCAGATCATCAGTTGGTTATGAAGTGCGTCACATTCATTACCTTAATTTCTTTATATCAATTTATTGTTGTGCTTGTGTACCTGGTTCTGATAAAATGTGATTGGCTCTTTATTTGTTCGAGGTTGAGAGATTACAAGAAAATAAAGGTAGATAATGGCTCATTACTGAAGATTTTCTTGTCATTTCTCTAAAGAGTACTTGGATAATTCCACAACCAGTTTGATGAAGACAAGGGTGCTCCAGCTGTATGATTATTTTAAAGTGGATTCTTCCCTGTGAATTTTCAAGGGAACAGTTTTCCTTTTGGTTTGTATTTGATCTTTCTCCCTACCTGCCTTTTGAGAATACAGCTTATAGTTTAGAGTCTGGTAATTTTGGCGTTTGAGATACCATATTGGGCACCCAAAAACCAAATATATGCGAAAGAATTTGTAGGATCAAATATTTTTTCGCTATTTGGTTTGTCTTTGATTCACGTCCCTCCATTCCCTTTCAGAATTGTGTATAGTTTTGAGCCTGGTAATTTGACTTCTAGCAAAAATCCACGTGCTACTAGCAATAGTTTTCGCAGGGGTTCAAGAAACTGAATATATACATATGAACAAAATAAAGCTTTGAAGTAGCAATGCTTCATTGGATAGTTACAATATTAACTGATTGCGGTTCTCCATTATATGTATGTTAGCCAGTGGTGAGAAAACACTGAAGAATCAATGGCGGCTGTCTCTTTGGTATTTACAATTTTTATGTTACTTTTGAAATCCAGAAGGTGGCTATTCGGTTTTAGAGTGATCACTATTATGCAATGACTTTAAGCTATCATTGTAAAAACAGTCTAGAGTATGGCTGATTGGGAGCTGATACATTTCCCAAGGAAAAGATTCCATGATAGCTCATACATCTTTTGAGGTAATTTTGTGGCTTCTTTTAGGGCTGTGAGTGGCTAATTCAATTTTAATTTCTGTATTTTTAGATCACAGCTTCCCAATTGTTTCGTATGGCTGCAACGGATATGACACACATCATTTGAAGCATAGTAACATTCCATTTACATGCTATTGACATGTAGGAACCTGGACAAATGTTTTCATTGTTCAATCACCCGAGTTTAAAACAGGGAAAACATGGAAAGCTAAATAAATATAATATTATTCATAATAATTGTAATTTGTAACAAATATTGATTGAAAAACTCATGAACTAACTGCAAGTTCTTTGAAAAACTTGGGAATTAATTTCTAGCTACTGAAACCCGATAAGCATGTTTTTGCCAATCTGTGCTCTACCATAATTTGAAGTATTTTGTATAGATGCACAGAGTATGGAGTTATGAAAGTTTATTTTCCTCAGGTTGCTACATGTACATGCAAATTCTTGTTTTAGGGTAATGGGTTGCGAATGATTTCTTATAAGGGTTTAATGCATTTCATAAATAAGTAAATGTTTTTGCCGTGTAATATTCAATATGCTGTTTCTAAATACATTTTATTCAGTTGGCAAGTTTGTATTAATTTGAATTTTTTTAACTCTTCTATTTTGTATTGGCCGTGGTAAACATAAAGAAGCATCCAGTATGTGTGGGGCCTTTTTTTCTAGTCATATGATTGGTCAGTTCTGTAAACCTTGGGGTAACAATAATTGTCCAAACAGGGCTATACCAGATGTTGGCAAATGATGCCTGCTAACTTATTGAACAGATGTAAAATACCACTAGTTTCTGTCTGACAGATGTATCAGGTTCTGGTGGGTTTGGTGAATTTATAGTCACCAATCAGGCTTTTGAATCTTGCAGCATGTAGGTGAATCACATCCTGTATGGGAAGGGATGCAACAGGGTGAAAGTCCCAGCTGGATTTCGACAGCTAGATCTGGAAATGTAGCAAAATATAATGAATTTTGTTTTGCACGTGGTGCAACCTGTAGGGCATGTCTCAGTAGTGGCATTCTACCATAAAATCACTCTTTTTAAGCTATAAGCAATATAGAAGGTTGTGATTAATGCTATAACTTTTAGTTTGAGTCGAGTATTGTAAAGCTGGAAAGAGTGGATGATTAAATAATTTGAGGGATGATGTCTAATACATAAGAAATATCAATGCAAAAGCTTTACAACAGCCAAACAGAAGTCATAGACCAGAGGCAATCTAAGCTTTCCATCAGATGGAAAATGTTATATTTCTGGAAATATTTGTGTGTTTTCTTAAAAAAATCTCTAATAAATAATGCATTTTGTTTAGTTCGGATGCTGCCGTTTTAATGTAATGGTAGAAATCAAATTAATGCATATTACCATTAAAACGTTCAACTTGCACTACAAAATCTAACACTAAATTGAAATCTTGAGAACACAACTAGTTTGCTTTATATGAAGTGCCGTTTTTTTCTTTTACTTTTTCAAGGGTATGTTAACAATTATGGTATCGTCCCATTTTACATTTTAAAGGAAGTAAAGGAACATATTTTATCACTTCTAGCCTTAATGTTTGAATGTAGTAACCCTTGCTCGGTCATTGCGATATTAGTTAAGATGCTACTTAGAATTGTAGCTTATACGCCAGCCACCCTTAACTAAGTGGTTGCTACACTCAGAATCTATGATGGTTGTTTCTTTGCTGGTAGAGTCACCCAAGATGCACATTGGGTCTCATGAGCAACTGCTGGGGGGTTCTTGAATCTGGTTCTCTATGTTGAAAAGTTCAATAACTTTGTAGACTGCATACCTGAGGGCAAAAATTTAGTAAGATTGTTGTGATGCTTCTGGAAAATTTGTAATATTTGCACGTTGACAACAATTAAAATTTGTCCTCATCTGATGTCTTTTAAGTTTTCAGTATTGCCTGAGCATCAGTTGATTTGATAGACTAAGACTAAATTTCAACTGTTTTTTTTTGGAAAATCGGAAGGTTAGTGGATAAAGTTTCATTTAAGTTTTATTTCCAGTCTCTGTTTTGTTAGAAGGTGGCCGCCAATCTCCATACACTGCTGAAAGTTCTCTTGTTGAATTATAGGAAAAGTAGTTTAATAATAATCTAAAATTATTATGGAGGTATACATATACATATTCAACGACCACACAATCTTGCTCAGGGAATGTAGGATTTACTAAGCCTGCAGTGTGGCCTTTTGACACATGTTACGAGTATGAGACTAAGACTAATGTCTTAAAATAGAATCTAAGGCCGCATTGTAGTTGCTGATCTCAAATTTTCATGCCAAAACAATTGTCACTAGAGATTGGCATGAAGGCTAATAAAGGTGGCGATAGAAGCTAAGAGACAAAATATGCTTGATGCGCTGATATATGGGGCTGTAATGCTCTCTTAGACTTTTCCTCACATGTCAGATGGATGGCATATAAAGACATGGGACGACAAATGGATGCTTGATGTGACACTTTGTGGAAGAGGGTATTTTGCAATCCTCTAAGTGAGAAAGGAAAAGAAACAATTTGGCAAGGTGGGTTGTAGTTCTTAAAAGGGGCTGTTTTATGGTGAAATAGGAACCCAGGACTAAACCAATAGAAAGAATTGCGCCCATTACCTGGTACGGTTTTTCTTGTTTGCTTTGCCATTTCAGTTTTGATACTATTAAGTAATGGTTGGATGGAAATCTATTGTGAATATTTTTTTGCATTATATAGAGTACAATTTTAACTATTGTTGGGCTTTGTTTGGGCCTTGATTGAGGAAAAACCTTATGACGGACATTACATTTGAAAATTGATTGTAAACCTGCTAAGAACAATTTATTAGGATGTATATTTCAAGCATAATTATCAAGGGAATTTTCTATGTAATTGTCCAATACCAAATGTTTTTGTAGTTGCTTTTGCTTCATGCTTGATTGTGTTGCAAGTGATAAAGATTTATGTGAATTTCAAAATTGTAATGATTTATGTTGTTTATATAAGTATCATATGCTCAACTAGATAAGATAAGATAAGATAAGATAAATTATTAATGTCTAACAAGAGACCACCAAGGGTCTAAGATTATAAGATTTATAAATTTTTAGAGGAAGCTCACAAATATTCATTTAATGCAAGAAATAAAGATCGCTAAGCATTGAACATTTAATATTGTAACAGTGAAATTTCATACCCATGACAATTCCCATTTGGTTTTGGACCCACATTGATAGAATGTTTAAATACAATCATATATTGAGTAGTACACTATTCTGCTATGTTTGGCTCGTGGTCAATTAGTATTCCTTACAATTATTTCTATACATTTGTGTGTACTCCAAACCTATTTCACACACGAAATATACTTGCTATTGATAGCCACTAATTGCACTTCCCGCATCTATATCCACTTTGAAATTAACACCCTATTATCTTGGGTAATCTTGAGTAATTAAAAATTGACTTCAAAATTCTAAATTTTAGTCTACCACCATTTTTTTTATAGCCGATGCAAGTGGACATGGTACATTTTTCCTTGAAGTTTCACTTTAAAATTCATAGTTTCACTCGTAATTTTTTGAAAGCCATTATGAATTGATTTGGTATAAATATCAATAACTTCTTGTATGGGTATTTATAGACTTTAAATGTGGGATTAATTTGTATATGACTATTAGAGGAATCAACATAATATGAAAGAGCAAACATAGCGAATAATTATTGGAATGTTTTGACATGGAGACTAAGAGGAACACATTACATGAAAATCATACAAGTAATTTTCATACTTAGAGAATGTTGTCCTTAATTATTTGCTTGGAATTTCAAATTCTATCCTTGTCCAATTAATACTCTCTAACTATTTTTGTTAATTAGAATTGTTATTTATTCTAATTTATACTGCTCCTACAATTTGTTGAGCAGGTTACATTAAAATCTTGATGTTATTGTTATTATTCTACCCATATTGAGCTTTTTGTCACCCCCTGAACCAGGTTTGGGAATTCGTGCATCCATTCCACATCATGGGTTGGCTTGAGAAATGGACAACACTTCACAACTTTGGTTCGATATTGGTTCTAAAAGCAGAAAGGGGTGCTACCAGATAACAACCTCCAAATTTAGGAGCCTTGGGATACCTGTCAGCTGAGGAAAAGTGAAAACCAATGCTAATTCTTGTCACTGTAAACACATCCAAATAAACCTCTCTTTATAAACCTTTTCGCAAGAGCCAACACAACTTTCAGCTCCCCCATATTCACAAGCTATACTATGCATCTTGAGGACACATTTGTATTGACTCTGTAGTGATCCTTCGCAACTAAGAAGTCCTTCGAAGCACCAACTTAATCACTTCCTACGACAAACCATTCATTGCCAAAAACATGTTTAGTCGATGATTTGTTGTTGGTGTGCCTAAAAAAGCAATTTGGCAATGAGATCTAACTAGTCTCGTCCACCATTGCCTTTCCCAAAGGCTTGATTCAAGGAAATTTGTATTCCTCACTCCCTCCTTCCAAGCAAAGTGCAGGGTTTCTGAGGGAGCGCGTGAGTGCGGGTTTTTAGAGAGCCTTCATAGGGAAAGCTTTGAGCACGAGTCTCAGAGGTGTGAGGGGATTTGTGCAGATCTAGAGCAGTGGGATTGGTAGGCCTGTATATGAGCAGTGGGTCCTATACGAGTATACACAGAAACATGCCTGTCTGTAGGGTCTATGTTTTTAACTTATGTTCTCATGTTCCTTTTTTTTTTCTAGCTTTTCAAAACTGCACAATGGAGTTGTGAAAACTGTGGACTTTCAAAACACTTGAAACATGCTTAGCCATCACATATTGTGTAAAAACAATCTTAAAATAGAGGGACAAGGGTTTATCTTTCAAAACCTCTCAGATGAAAACATGTGCTTAGAAACCCTAGGGGTGGTAAAACAGACTCCAAACAACTCTGTTTCAACAAACGGGCTGGCAAGACCTTATCTAGGTCAAGAATGGGGAGACTATGTAATGCCTTGGAAATCTCTTTTACCAGACTTTGATCGGTGCAATGGAGACATCATAGTTGATGAACTATTT
The DNA here is from genome assembly GCA_018584345.1 of Thuja plicata. Lineage (NCBI taxonomy): Eukaryota > Viridiplantae > Streptophyta > Pinopsida > Cupressales > Cupressaceae > Thuja > Thuja plicata. The sequence goes on from MU224514.1 coordinate 2,145,205, forward strand.
TTTGTGAATGAAAATCAATATTTAGGGATATTAAGATGCATGTAGGTTCGAAACATAAGACAACTGCATAAAAAGAAGCTTATTATGATTTAACCAAAATCGACTAAAAGCAACTCTTTTGTAGCTGCTAAGATGTGTGATGTAATGATGGATTAGATAGGCTAGGAGCGTGACAAAGGCAGAAAGAAAGAGGTTTTCTCTTTCAAGGAGGATATGAGGCAAAACAAAATGGAATTGAATCTTTTGCAACAAACAAGAGACAAGGGAGGCAGGATTTCAAGACAATAAAGATCTATGCAACCCCACAACCCCCCCGTCTGTGCTGTGGTCATTAAAGCTTTATGTAAGCAAATTTACGAGCATAAAAAAGAGGATTGAGTTTATAGGGGCAAAGGGACAACAAGAAGAGAAAAAAATTAAAGGAAATTACAGAAGCTAGTTGGAATCTTGAAAGGGAGAACAAATCCCTTAAGGAGCAGGTAATAAATATGCAAAACACTGTAGAGAGGGGGTAGGTAGAGTCTAACAATTTAAAACAAGAAGTAGAGCAAACAAGAGCAACAGAGAAAGACAATTCAGAGACAATGAAAATAAATAACACAACGCAATAGGAGTTTCAATCAATAATGGTAGATATGGTAATAAGAGAAAAACTAGAGAAAATAAAAAAAAGGCCAAATCTTTGGTTGAAGTAGTAAATGAACCAAAAATGGAGCAAAAGGAAATTATTGAAAAACAAATTAAGAGACAAATAAAAGAAGAAAAAGACAAGCAAGACAAAGTGACAAATACCATCATCGAAGGTTTGAAAGATTATGGTGAGGAGAGTACATGTATTTTAGCAAAGGGTTTTCCTCAAGGGCAAATTGAAGTGGACATGTGTTATTTTGAAAGCAAATGGGATCAGAAGGAAAACACGAGAAGGAAAAGATAGGCATGTGAGAGTTACTTTAAGAAACTTGAAGGGAAAATCTATGATCCTAAAGAATAGGGGGATGCTTAGAGCCTCTCATTTTTATTTAGACGAGGATCTGTCATTTGCACAACAAGAAGAATGGATGAGAAAATGGGAGAAAGTGAAATCAGCAAGAGATGTAGGAAAATGGGCATGTATGAAAAATGAGAAAGCTCAAATTATTGAGCATTGAACACACAAGAAATAGGGACTTGGGCCCACGAGAGTATATAAACATGGTAAATTGGAATTGTAGAGGCTACCCATGAAGAAGATGATCGGGGTTGGGGTCCATAGCAATAGGTAAAGAGCATGAAGGAATAACAATCCTAAAAAAAATGTGTAAGGGTATTGTAAGAGAAAGAGTACCTAAATAAAGTTTATATGGCTAAAAATAATAGATAATGAAGCTACAATTTGGCTGGTTGCTTACTATTTTGCCCCCAAAAGCTCAAAGTTCTACAAGAAAAGAAGTCTAAATGATGAAGATCCCTATGCTACGTTAATGAAAGATATCACCATTTTCAGCAATGTAAGAGAAATAATTCTGGTTAGTGACTTCAATGCTAGGACAACTAACAATCAATCTATTCAACTGAGTAGCGATGTAGGAGAAGATAGCAACCTCTTATGGCTAGGTGATAACGAGATCACCTTTGGAAAAGGGCATCACATGATGGGAATGGTGGTTTATCACACTTTGGGGCAAAGTTGTTAGGCCTTTGTAGTTTATATGGCATTGGTTATATGTAATGACATGAAGAATTGACCAAGATCAAATAGTATCGCTTGTAAGACTTACAGTGGGCAAAGTGTAGTTGACTATGTTATAGGCTCTCAAAGCACCATTCCAAAGTTGTTGAACTTCAATATTGAGAGCTTCCCTATAGAATTAAATTTTGATCACATGCCTATTTTAAACACATTTGACATAAACACAAAATACCTGCAAGAAAAGTAGATCCAACACAATCATAAGAAGGTTTCTATGCAAGGTAAAATCCTTATAAATAAAAAAAACCAACAAATCTTCTATGCTACTCTTAGAAGCACTTCAAGTTGGCTAAAAATATCATAGGAGGCAAGGAAACCAAGGGAGAAAAAGTGTACATCATGAGTAGTTTGTTGATCCCTTTAATTCACAAGACATAAAGGAGTGTAAGAAGGTTTCAAACACCTCTCTTGCTAACCCTTCATATGACAAAGACTGTAAGGCTATGAAAACATCCCTTTAAGAGAAGGATTCATACAAAGAAGGCTAGATAACATACAAGTTATTGATAAATTAAAAAAAGAAAGTTATGTAATTTCAAGAAAGGAGGAATTAATTACTATGAGGAAGCACAACCTTAATGTTTTTTTTGGAGGGAGTTACAACAAAAGAGAAAACACAAAAAATAATATCACATGCATCCAATGGTTAGAATATGCAAAACTCCTATATGAGCGAATGAATGAGAAAAGTAACCCACCCACAATTGAACCTTCAACTGAGCTCTTTTTCAGTGGACATCAAATAAGGTATAAAGAATTTGGCAAGTGGTAAAGCACAATATGTGAATGGTTTGTAGGTAGAGTTTTTAAAGTGGGGTGTTGATATCCTAGCTTCTTATATCAAGAAGATCTTTAACATGGTTAACCAAAACGTCTTACCAATTAAATGGACAACTAGAGTTGTTATTCCCCTCACTAAAGTGGAGAAATCAATAACCCTTCTAATTACCATACTATTATGGTCAACCCTCTTCTTGGAAATATTTTTGGGAACATGCTAGAAAGTAGAATTAGTAGATGGGCAAAAAAGGAGGGAAACATGGCTAGAGGGTAGGCTGGTTTTAGGCTTAAACACTCAACCATTGACCATTGCATCACTCTAAGGCATTTGATTGAAAAAGTTTGGGACATCCAAGGTGGAGAAGGTTTTTTCCACTTTGTTGAATTCAAAAAAGCTTTTGACACCATTCTTAGAGACGAGTTATGGTATAGAATAGAAGAACTTGGAGTTCTAAAAGAGTTTAGAGTTGCTAATCATAAAATATATTACCATGTGAGCTAAAATCGAAACTAAAGAGTGTATGTTGGAGTGCTTGGATAGTTACATTGGGGTCAAACAAGGGTGGCCTTTATCCCCCACATTGTTTGGTTTATATTTGACAAACTTAAAGAGTGGTTAAATAAAACCATGGGAGAAGGCATCCAACTAGCACGATACATGGTGAAGTTACTTTTAAATGTAGATGACCTTATTTTTATTGCAAAATATGTACAAGGTTTGAGAGAGCATCTGAAAGTGCTTGAGCTTTTTTGTCAATAGGTTGGGATGCAACTGAATACTAACAAGACCAATTCATGATCTTCTATTTGAAAAAGAAGTAGTACCATGTTAATTTTATCTTTGAGGGTGACCCTTTGGAGGTAGTGATGGAATACAAGTATTTAGGAATTGATTTCACAATAGGTTTAGTTGGGAGACGTGTAGACCAAAGAGGATCCAAGGAGGGTGGAGAGCTTTATACCTTCTTTAGAAAAAGTGTAGGGAAGCAAAGTTGCGGGATTGGTAGACTAAGAAAACCCTTTTTGGCTCGTTAGTAGTCCTTTTTATCCTCTACAAGTGTGAGGTTTGGAGGAGTCACATGTCAAACCATAAATGACAATAAATTGAAAGAATCCAAAAACATCTAATCACTAACTAGCTTAAAGTAAAGCCAACAATATTATATGAGATTCTTTTAGCTGAGGCAGGTATGTTCCCAATTGAGGTTTCAACGATCATTCAATTTTTATACTACTTAAAAAAGGTTGAATATGGACAAGCACCACTGGCCCAAAATGATTGTCGAAGAGGAGCTAAGTCATAAGAAAAAGTCTTGAAAGAAATAGAATAGCAAGTGGACGAACAAGTGGGAAATAAACATGCATGAGTATAAGAGCTATTAGATTTACACAATCCATTTGTATTATGTTCCTGTTTCCTGGAACGATTGTGTGATAAATTTTGATGATAAAAATTGCTCACACAATTGCATCCATAAAATATGAACATAATGCATGACTATCCTAACAACAATACGAAGATAACAAAGTGGGGAAAAATTTAGAAACATCGCGTGGACAAAACAACTGGGCAGGAAAGAAGCGTACTATGTCAAAGAATTTAACCCTATGCGACAACATGATGAAAAAGTTTATTTGAGATCTACTAGTTCTCATCACTTGAGATGTAAAACTAGTAGAAGGAAGGTACCCAATGAAGAATGAGAAGACTAGACTTGCATCTACTTGAAACAAGGGAGTGGTGGAAAAAGAATGACATTTCATGTAAGAATGTGCAACATTCAAAGATATTTGTAGTCAGTTTTAATATTATTTAAAGATGGACAACTTGAATAAGCTTTTTGAAGAGGCAAGACTTCGTAAAACAACTAGTCTCTTACTCAAGATTTAAAACGAAAGAGCCAATATGGAAGAGAACTTGAAAATGGAATAATTTTGTATTCTTTGGTCCCTTAGTCCGTCATTCATTCATTTACCTTTAGATTGCTTGGCTTTTAAAAGCCTCTTTTCCCTATTTCACCAAGTGGGTATAGCGTACAAAGAATAATTACAACACTAGAGAATCACCTCGATTCATTATTGTCTTGGGTATTTCATAGCTTAATAGTACAATCACTATATAGTGTGTAAAAATTTAGTCACCTCCATCCATAATCTCTTTACCAAACCCACTTGTCCCATTCTATTAACCATTTCATATGATTTGACGCTCCTTATCAAGGCATAATAATCTATCTGTATATGATCTTGACACACCTTATCAAGGCATAATAATCTATCCGTAGTATGATTCAAGTGATAATGATTACTGCCAATTTGGCAACATTTTTCCAATACCATTTGATCTATTTTGTTAGCATTGGCTCATTTTCTTTGGTTCATAAGTTTTCTAAAAAGATTCTTCAGTTCTTTCCTTCCATATTTCCCAAATTATGATTAATGGCTTGATAATCAACAATGATTAGTTGGCAACTTTGTTGAAGATAGATCAAGCTTACAGAATTTGATAATGTCATTTGAAAGGGCTTTGGGCCACCCAAGCTTAACACAGAGCAATATCAAGATTTCTTGTGCAAAATGATAACTAAGCTAGAGGCGGTCAATATAATCCTCCAAATTCCAACATTGAGTGCATCTATATGGTCCATGAAAACCTAATCGAGTGAACCTATTAGTTGTCAAAACTTTCTTCTATATTGCCGCCCATGTGAATCTTCTTTCTTTTGGTAGGATAAGTTTCTAAAATTCTTTATGGTGGTGTTTTTTGTTGTTGAATTTCGATGAGGTTTTCTTCCAACCTTGAACTTTGTGGTGGTGTTTTTTGTTGTCAAAATTCTAGAAGGTTCATTGTCATTCAAGTACTTATATTGTAGAAGTTTTACCATGTCTTTGGTTGATCAAACATTATCCATCTAAATTAGCTTAGCTCCAAGGGCCTTGTTATTTTTTAATGCCAAGGCCTCCATTTTCTTTTGACTCACAAACCTTATTCCATGCAATTCATGTCACTTAGTCTTTTAATAAGTTACCATTCTAGAAGAATTTTCTTATATTTTTATTCAAATTTTGGTTTGGATTAGATGAAAGAGAAAATCGGGCTATTATATAAATTGGTATTGCATAGATTGTTGCTTTTAACCGTTGTGCTTCTTCCGGCTCACGCTAACCACATTTTTCGGCCAGTTAAATTATTTGGGAATTTTTCTTTAGAAGGTCCTAAACTATATTTTTCGTTAGTTCTATTTTCAATAGAAGTGCCAAGTATAGGCTTGGAAAATTGCCTTTATTGAAATTTAAGGTTCTAATGATTTTTTGTTCTTTCTTTAAATTGGTAGAGAAGAGGAAGATCTCTAACTTAGCCTTGTTCACTTCTTGACCTGAAGCATTGGAAAAGGTCTAAATTTTCCTTCATTTGTTTTTATTTTTTCCTCTTCTTTTTCACAAATAACATTGTGTCATCAACAAATTGTTGATGTGAGATGTCTCAAGAGTTGCTTGTAATCTATATTCCCCCTATCTTGCCAATTGTGGACACCTATTGGAATTTTCTACATAATGCTTCTTCCATAATAATAAATAGGAAATGTAACAATGGGTCTCCAAAATTGAATATCTTGAATTGACGATGCAATTGAATAATTCAATCCATTCATGTTTTCCAAAAGCCAAAATTCAAAGAGAAATCTCCAATACACATGATCATACACTATTATTATAGCTAACTTTAATAAAGTGTTCTACTTTGTTGATTAAATTACCTATATAACATCTTGAGTTATGATTACCCCATCCAATATATTTGATTGATAAACGACTAAAGCTTTTCATATTTTATTATTTTAATGAAAATTTTTACACCTCCGTTCAGTGCGGGCACTAAAGGAAAAGAACGAAGGAAAGAAAAACTGTTGGTATCGCCCGTGACTCAAAGTCCTATTCAATTGATTTGCAAAGATACATATCTTGGTTAACCAGGGTGAGTAAGAGGCTCATGCCTTCTTTTATATTGTTACAATACATTCGTAATTCTTTATATATTGGAATGCCATTTTTCAATTTATTACCTTGTGGATGAGTATGGGATGTTCCTTTCATCTTTAACTTCTTTCTCCTTCTTGTTCTTTTATGTCATCCTTTAGGTCCATACGTAAAAACCAGTTTGCCAACAATAAAGTTCTCAAACCATCCAGCTAAGATCATTATCAATATCATCAACTTAATACCTTATGCCAAATAATGTATTATATTATAACATAAAATTTGTCTATAAACTAGTTACCTTGGACAAAATGATTTAAAACTCAATAATCCTTATATTGAAATATTCTTGTTATTGTATACTCACCTTTTCCAAATTGTTAATCATCAAATTGAATTACTGCCTTATTCTTAAAATTTGTATTATTCAGATTCTGCAAGGAAAGCTTAACATACCTCTAATCTTTTTATAAGTGAATATCCGTCCACAAGCATCATTAGTCCACATTTCTCAAAAATTTGCATAAATTTACATATGTCCAAGAATATATATATATATATATATATATAAAAGCTTGTATGTAAATTTATGCACTTGTGTTTGTTTAGATGTTCAGGTAAACATATTGGGTCAAACAATTGAAATTGAGTTCATGTGAAAAATAACAAGACAAATTAGAATCATAGAGGGCCTTTCTACATATAACATAGATATTATACCCGCGTTAGTTAACTATTAAACCCTACTCCATAATTTAGAAATATGTGTATCTAGGATTTTGAAAACTCTGCCTAAAAATCTAAAAATTGCTTAGGAGTTGAGACAATAGCAAGACAAAATTTAATCTCTTCCCAGTTATGGAAGGCATTTGAGGCAATTAGTACCTTTGCCCCATCAATATGGTGGGTTTAGCTATTGGAAAGACAAGGATAAGGGTTAGCGCATAGAACCAGGAAATGGATATATGAACAAGGGGCTATAACCAATGCCTGAATATCAAGAGTCAAGCAGACTCTAGGAGGAAAAACAATACTGAATGTAATTGGATTCTATTAGACACTTCAACCATAATAGGAGTTAACCATGTCAATACTTGAATCAAAATATTAAAATTTCAAATACCATAATAAGTTTTATTGTAAAGCTTGTCTAAATAACACTTCCAAAATTACAAAATTTAACAAGCCGTGAGTATGCTTCAAACTTACTTCTGATGTATTAATAAGTTCAGGATTCCTATTAAATCTATATTATCTACCCTTTTACTACATTTTCCTTGATTTATTAGAGCTTTCCCCACGTTCCCGTGCCTTCATTTTCTTCAATGATTCTGAATTACCCACATTTGCAATTTCGATTATGTCTGTGAAATCTTTGATTTCTTTTGCCTTTGCATAATCTACTATCTAGTTTTCATTTTCTGGGGTCTTCATGTTGAGTATCCATAGCATAAATTATAGGTTATGATTGAAATCGAGGCCTCTTGTCACAAACTTTTCCCATTCCTCCACCCAAATAATTGGGTACCTAGGCGGGGGTTCATTGTTGATCATTAGGATGTTATAGTGTCTGACTTTGGGAATGTTTAAATCTTCATCTATATGGGTCAATACATTTGAGAGGTCCGCTAGGATATCTTTAATGAAGAGTTTCCTACACAACACTTCCACAAGGTCTCTGTTCTATTTGAAATACATTGCTAATGCTAGAAACATATACACTATGTCTGAATTTACCCTAGTCTTGTCTATATTAAAGATATACTCTTCACTAAGAATCACCACGTTTGTTATCCGATCATGTGGAGGCAGAAGAATGCCATCCATTCGTTGTATCGTAATATAGTATGTTATTTTTGTCTGCCTCTTCATACCAAATAACTTGATTGGAGTATCCATCCCCGTTTCTTTAATTTTGTTTCTTCCTAGAGGCAAAAGGTATTCTACCTCATCTTTTAACACTAGAGAGACTTATTAATTCTATCTTTTCTCACATGATACAACATTCCTTGGTGTACTTTGTAATGAATGTGTAATTATGATTTCGAGTTCAAATGGTTATCTCGATAGTGATGTTTAAATTTTTTAATGATTGTTTGATACATCCATCATTTTCAATAACATTCTTCATCCTGAATTAATCTCTAAGTGGAGATCCTTCATAAATGCATTGAGTAGTTTATACGCAAATCCAACTTGTGTCCTTATTATAATAGTTTTTATTTAATATTTTGAACTTCAAAAATGAGGAGTCTTTGGATAGTTAAGATTTAGACCAAATTGACTTAATTGAATAATCCTACTGCCACTAATATAGGTGTATAAATAGTTTCAACATCCAACCATAATTTACATAGATAGCCTTTTCCTTATGTCAGCGTGATGAGTCCTATATCCCACTTGCAGATCTCCTTTTTAAAATTTTTACTCTCGGTCTTTTTTGGCTTTAAGTTATCTCACACAAAGGTGATCAATAAATAATTATTATAATTGTAGGGCTTGCTAAGGGGACCTCTATAGCCTTTCTCAAGTAGTTTCTACCCCAACTCTACGAATTTATGAAACTATATGTAAATATGCATGATCTTAAAGATGTCATTGATTGTTACAGTTTAAATGTTCTGATCAATTCCACCTTAGATTCTAAAAAAGAGGGATAGATAGAAAAACCGTAGATGTATAAAAATTTAAAGCATATATGTACTTCTAGAGATCTCTACTTTAGCCTTCTTCAAATACCACAACAGTTTAGAAATTGAGGTCAACACATAGTCAGTGTGTTGGCTTCAAAATTAAGCTCCTTAGACCAAAGATGACTATAGCAACTTTGTATAAAAAATAAAGGATACAAATCTATATATTAAAATTGTAGTCATGAAGGAGGAGACCCCATTGTTATTGCATCCTTGAAAATATATTATATTTATGGAGGATACAATAAAAAAAGGGGGATCTACCTTTAGATACATGACACACAGGAATATTTGAGAGAAGATCAGATGTGCCCTTTGAGTCAAGAGTGTATGCATATAGGATTAATTCTCATATGGGATCCTAGGAAAATGAACTTTGAGTTCAAACTTTCAAGAAAAAATTGGATAATGGGATCAGCTAATAGCATAAGCAACAAACTAAAATTCATTATCTCTAATATATACGGTCCTATCAAGAATAATAGGAAAAGATAAGTGTGGATGGACATAAAAAAATACTTAGAATAACATGAAAATGAATTCATAATATTAGGAGGAGACTTCAATGCAATCTTAGACTGTTCTGAAAAATTTGGAGGTTCTACATACATTTCTCAATCACAAAAAGAATTCTTCTCCTGGATTAGCAAAAACAATTTATTAGATCTAAAGATAGGAAATGACACCTTCACTTGGAACAATAGAAGATTTGGGTTCAGTCATATTGCGAAAAGATTAGATAGGTTTTTAGTTAAGGGTGACCTAGGCACCTTTGATTTGAATTTATCCGCTGAAATCCTTACTAACGCAAAGTCAAACCATTTCCCGGTCAGACTTGAAATCTCTGATCAAGGCAAGCCTATTAGAAATCCTTTCAAATTTGAAAACATGTGGTTCCAACATAAGGATTTTTTAAGTTTATTAGAAAGATGGTGGAACAAAGAAACCTTTGAAGGATAAAAAATGTTCTTCTTTGTATCAAAACTCAAAACCCTAAAAAAAAAAATTCTTAAATGAAATAAAGAGCACTTCCATAATATATTTGAAGGAAAAATTGAAGTAGAAAAAGACAAATATTCTCAATGAATAAGTTATCAAGTTTGGAATAAATGAAGAAAGATACTATAAAGAAAAAGAGATAATGACCAAACATAGAGATCTTTTAACAAAAGAAGAATTAAATTGGAGACAAAAGTCAAGGGAAGTTTGGTTATTAGCAAGTGACAAAAATACAAAAATATTTCACAACACTAAATCCAGGCGGAACATCAATATAATTGTTAAAATTAAAGACCCCCGAGGACATATGATTGAAGAACCTAAAACAATCGCCAAATAATTTTCCCAACAATGTTTATTGCTATAAATCTCCAAGTAGATTCAAATAAGTATGTGATTGAATGGTTATGTAGAAGAATCTTCAAATGAAATTATTTGGGAGACATTGACCTAATTATAAAAAATATGAGAGAAGACCTAACTATCCCCTTGCCTCGATACTATGATTCTCCAATTATTGGTGGGAGACTTGTTCCATCTCAGCCAATCCTTCTCATAGAGGATATGAATTCCTTCTAGGGTAGACAACCTATCATCAAAAGGAATCTGAATTCTTGTTCACTTTCTCCCATATCAAGAGACCTAAAGAAAACAATTGGGAAGATAAATACATTCAAGAAGATCCAGTTGGTAGGTGGGGACGGGAAGCTAATGCAAATTTTTAATCGAAGGATTCTGATACCTCAGAAGAGATTGAGGAACTCTTAGTATGAATGTTTCTTTAATCTCAAAGATAGTGCTTCTTTTATCCCTTCCTTTGTGTGTTTATGTTGTCTTCTCCTTTACCCTTATCCTCAAATATTGCTCTAATCATAGTTATTTCCTATTTAACTCTAGGGAGTTTATATATTGTGAAAATATTTGCATGAGATCACATTTAAATGATAATTTGGCCATTGAAAGGTATCTGATTCCACCAACCTATAGTAGTGTCAGTGCTTGGAATAGTTGTCTTAAAGCTCCTTAATGTATCATATATGTTCAAAATGTAAATTTGTCTAATCTCCATATGTATCCTTTTTATTTGTTCTCAGTTTCTATCTTAAAATAGATCAAGATTCTTTACTTTATTTGTAAATTTATTTAATAGCATCTTATTCTTACGAATTAGCTGGATGCAAGTTCTGGACTTCTATATTCCCCTAAGAATAGGAGATAAGTTATTACTATCTTTCCTAATTTTAGCAATTGCTTCGATACCAAGCAATAAGGATATTGTTTTAACTCAGAGATGTAGAATAGTTTCTTTCATGAATGATGACATAATGTAATATGAGAATTAATCCTATATATGCATATAGTTTTGACTCAAAGGGAACATCTGATATGCTCTTAGAGTTTCTTGTGTGTCATGTATCTAAAGGAAGATCCCCCTTTTGTTATCTTATCCTCCATAAATATAATAGATTTCTGAGGATGCAATAACAATGGGGTCTCCTCCTTTATGACTAAAATTTAATATATAGATATATATCCTTTATTTTTGATACAAAGCTGCAGTAATCATCTTTGGTGTAATGAGCTTTATCTTGAAGCCAACACACTGACTGTGTGTTGACCTCAATTTCTAAAGTGTTGTGGTATTTAAAGAAGGCTAAAGTAGGAGATCTCTGGAAGTAAATATATGCTTTAATTTTTTATACATCTATATATTTTCTATCTATCCCTCTTTTGTAGAATTTAGGTTGGAATTGATCAGAACACTTAAACTGTAACAAACAATGACATCTTTAAGATCATGCATATTTATGTATAGTTTCATAAATTCATAGAGTTAGGATGGGACTTGCTTGATAAAGGCTATAGAGGCCCCATTAGCAAGCCCAAAAATTATAATAATTATTTATTGATAGACTCAGTGTGAGATAAATTAAAGCCAAAAAAGATCGAGAGTACATTTTTAAAAAAGGAGATCCATAAGTGAGATATAGGACTCATCACACTGACATAAGGAAAAGGCTATCTATGTAAATAATGGTCAGACGTTGAAACTATTTATATACCTATATTAGTGGTAGTAGGATTGTTCAATTAAGCCAATTTGGTCTAATTCTTAACTATCCAAAGATACATGCAGATTCTTTAAGTATTAAACTCCTCCTTTTTGAAGTTCACAATATTAAATAAAAACTATTATAATAAGGACATAAGATGGATTTGCGTGTAAACTAATCAATACATTTATGAAGGATCTCCACTAAGAGATTAATTCAAGATGAAGAAGAATTTTATTGAAAACGTTGGATGTTGTATCAAACAATCATTAAAAAACTTAAACATCACTATCGAGATAACCATTTGAACTCGAAATCATAATTACAAATTCATTACAAAGTACACCAAGGAATGATGTGTCACACGGGAAAAGATAGCATTAATTAGTCTCTCTAGTGTTAAAAGAGGAGGTAGAATAAATTTTTCCTCTAAGAAGAAACAAAATTGAAGAAACATGGATGGATACTCCAGTCAAGTTATTTGTTATAAAGAGGCAAACGAAGATAACATACTATATTATGAGACAATGAATGGAAGACATTCTTATGGCTCCACATGATTGGATAAAAAACACTGTGATGAAAATTATCGGTGAAGAGTATATCTTCAATATCAACTGGACTAGGGTAAATTCAGACACACCATCTATGTTTCTGGCATTAGCAATGTATTTCAAATAGGAAAAAGACATTATGGAAGCATTGTGCAGGAAGATCTTCATTAAAGATATCCTACTAGACCTCTCGAATGCATTGGCCCTTATAGATGATGATTTAACCATTCCCAAAGCTAGACACTATAACGTCCTAATGATCAACAGTGAACCCCCGCCTAGGTACCTGATTATTTGGGTGGAGGGATGGGAAAAGTTCATGATGAGAGACCCTGAAATCAATCATAACTTTAAATTTCTACTATGGATACTCAACGTGAAGACCCTAAAAAATGAAAATTGGATAGCAGATTATGCAAAAAGTAGAAGGAATCAAAGATTTCATAGACATAATGGAAATAAAAAAATGTGGGTAATTCAGAATCTCTAAAGAAAATGAAGGCACAAGAACATGAGGAAATCTCTAATAAAGCAAGGAAAATGTAGTAAAAGGGTAGATAATATATATTTAATAGGAAGCTTGAACTTATTAAATACAACGGAAGCAAGTTTTAAACATACCCATGGCTTGTTAAATTTTGTAATTTTGGAAGTGTTATTTACACAAGGTTTACAGTAAAATTTATTATAGTATTTGAAAATTTAATATTTTAATTCAGGTATTGATGTGGTTAACTTCTATTATGGTTAACATGTCTAATAGACTCCGATTAAAATCAATATTTTTTTACCTCCTAGAGTCTGCTTGGTATGCTTGGCTCTTGATATTTAGGTGTTAGTTATAGCCCCTTGCCCATATGCTCTTAGAGTTTATTGTGTGTCATGTAGCTAAAGGAAGATCCCCCTTTTTTTATTGTATCCTCCATAAATCTAATAGATTTTAGAGGATGCAATAACAACGGGGTCTCCTCCTTTATGACTAAAATTTTAATATATATCCTTTATTTTTGATACAAAGCTGCAGTAATCATCTTTGGTGTAATGAGCTTTATCTTGAGCCAACACACCGACTGTGTGTTGACCTCAATTTCTAAAGTGTTGTGGTATTTGAAGAAGGCTAAAGTAGGAGATCTCTGGAAGTACATATATGCTTTAAATTTTTATACATCTATATGTTTTCTATCTATCCCTCTTTTGTAGAATTTAAGTTGCAATTGATCAGAACACTTAAACTGTAACAAACAATGACATCTTTAAGATCATGCATATTTATGTATAGTTTCATAAATTAATAGAGTTAGGATGGGAATTTCTTGATAAAGGCTACAAAGGCCCACTTAGAAAGCCCAACAATTATAATAATTATTTATTGATCGACTTAGTGTGAGATAAATTAAAGCCAAAAAAGACCGAGAGTGAATTTTTAAAAAAGGAGATCCACAAGTGAGATATTTTACTCTTCGCGCTGACATAAGGAAAAGGCTATCTATGTAAATAATGGTCAGACGTTGAAACTATTTATATACCTATATTAGTGGTAGTAGGATTATTCAATTAAGCCAATTTGGTTTAAATCTTAACTATCCAAAGACACATGCAAATTATTTAAGTATTAAATAAAAACTATTATAATAAGGACATAAGATGGATTTGCGTGTAAACTACTCAATACATTTATGAAGGATATCCACTAAGATATTGATTCAAGATGATGAAGAATTTTATTGAAAATGTTGGATGTTGTATCAAACAATCATTAAAAAACTTAAACATCACTATCGAGATAACCATTTGAACTCGAAATCATAATTAAAAATTCATTACAAAGTACACCAAGAAATGATGTGTCACACGGGAAAGGATAACATTAATTAGTCTCTCTAGTGTTAAAAGATGAGGTACAATAAATTTTTCCTCTAAGAAGAAACAAAATTGAAGAAACATGGATGGATACTCCAGTCAAGTTATCTGGTATAAAGAGGCAAACGAAGATAACAAACTATATTATGAGACAATTAATGGAAGACATTCTTTTGGCTCCACATGATCATATAAAAAATGCGGTGATGATCATTATCGGTGAAGAGTATATCTTCAATATAGATTGGACTAGGTTAAATTCAAACACAACATATATGTTTCTAGCATTAGCAATGTATTTCAAATAGGACAGAGACATTATGGAAGCGTTGTGCAGGAAGATATTCATTAAAGATATCCTAGCAGACCTCTCGAATGCATTAGCCCATGTAGATGATGATTTAAACATTCCCAAATCCAGACACTATAACGTCCTAATGATCAACAATGAATCCCCGCCTAGGTACCTGATTATTTGGGTGGAGGGATGGGAAAAGTTCATGATGAGAGACCCTGAAATCAATCGTAACTTGCAATTTCTACTATGGCTACTCAATGTGAAGACCCCAGAAAATGAAAATTGGATAGAAGATTATGTAGAAAGTAGAAGGAATCAAAGATTTCATAGACATAATGGAAATAAAAAATATGGGTAATTCAGAATCTCTGAAGAAAATGAAGGCACAAGAACGTGAGGAAATCTCTAATAAAGCAAGGAAAATGCAGTAAAAGGGTAGATAATATTGATTTAATAGGAAGCATGTACTTATTGAATACAACGAAAGTAAGTTTTAAACATACTCGTGGCTTGTTAAATTTTGTAATTTTGGAAGTGTTATTTAGACAAGGTTTACAGTAAAACTTATTATAGTATTTGAAAATTTAATATTTTAATTTAGGTATTAATGTGGTTAACTTATATTATGGTTAAAATGTATAATAGACTCCAACTACAATCAGTATTGTTTTCCCTCCTAGAGTCTGCTTGGTCTGCTTGACTCTTGATATTCAGGCGTTAGTTATAGCCCCTTGCCCATATATATCCCTTTCCCAATTTTCCGCGTTAACCCTTATCCTTGTCTTTCCAATAGCTAAACCCACAAAATTGATGAGGCTAAAGGTACTAATTACCTCTAACACCTTCCATAACTGGGAAGAGATTAAATTTTGTCTTGCTATCGTCCCAACTCCTGAGTAATTTTTAGATTTTTAGGCAGAGTTTTCAAAATCCTAGATACATATATTTTTGAATTATGGAATAAGGCTTAATAGTTATAACTAACATGGGTATAATATCTATGCTATACGTATAAATTCCCTCTATGATTCTAATTTGTCTTGTTATTTTTTAGATGAACTCAATTTCAATTGTTGGACTCAATATGTTTACCTGAACATCTAAACAGACGCAAGTGCATAAATTTATATATAAGATTCTATGTATGTATATATATAGATATATACATATATGTTACTCCGATTGCACATTGAAGTTGTCATTAGTTATCAAAAAGAAATAATGGAGAGTTGGTGACAGAGTCAACACAAGACAGTCGATATATATCACCAAAGTGTAGAGTTAACCGAGAGCACCGATCACACCCATAGTTAATCGACTACAGTGATACCCGAGTAAATAGACTATACCGAGAAAAAAACAACACCAAGATACACAGCATAATCAAATACCAATATAAACTAGATACACAATATACACCGAGTACCGAGGAACACCATTAACCGAGTGGAAAAGAGTCCACGTAAAAGTTTGTTAAGGCACATTATTCTATGTAAAAACTTTTTAGCTGACCTAGATAACAATTTACACAATCAAGGAGGACATTAATTTCAGATTTACAACATTAATTGTTTATGCCTCCTATGTGTAGATGATCAAGGTAAATTATGTACATCGTTGATCTTAGGGTAAGGATGTAATTGTTGAACCCTAATTAGGTCACACTGTTTGATATGTAAATGTATAGATGTCAAATTTTGTTAAGTATGTTGATCAAGAAATGATCAAGTAGCCGCCATACTACAGACATCAGAGATCAGACAAGGGATTCAAGGACAGAGACCACATTGTAGAAATTAGTTTACAAAACTAAGGCAAGGCTACCGAGTAGGACATAAAAGAAGGTATTATCATTGACATTGAGGTGATATGTTTTGTATGAACTTAATGGATCTTTATTAGCAATATTGAGATTGTATATGTTTCAAATCAACTTTTTGTTACTCTCTAACAATTGTAATAGACACCTAAATCTCTTAATAGAGTAGACTTAACCATCTTATTGTAAATCTCTTAATCGAGTGCACACATAGATTGTGTTGCTAAATCCTCACATGAGGTAGATCTATTCGATCTTTTTGTTACTCCCAATAGGGTAATATCATCAAAAGTGATCATTTTGTAAAGCTTTAACATGCTATCTTTATTACTGTAGTAGTGAAGTTTTGTGGGTCTCATCCCCACCGCAGTTTTTACCTTCTAGCAGGGGTTTTCTGCGATACTAAAATACTAGTGTCATGACTACTTAATTTCATGTATTTGTAATGTTTATTTTATATGCATTTACATTTCAACATTGATACTATATGTTTGAAATAAGCAATCTACCCGGTCGGTTATTACAAACAATGAATGCAAAGAATTGACTAAAAGTTTTTAAGGGTACTGATTCACCCCTCCCCTCTCAATACATACCCTTTCCATTATCTTAACATTGGGCCAACAATTGGTATCAAAGAAAGTTCTCTTATTTTGAAGGTTTAATAGCTAAGGAGAAAAGATCTTACAATGGAGAGGTATACACTTGACAAAACTATTCAGAATCAGAAGTTACAACTACAGATCTATGTTGAACAATGTAAGGAAGCCAAAGAGAAACTTAGGGAGATGTTGATTAAGAGGAAGGACATGGAACTTCACTGTCGTGAGATTGATTATCATGAAGAAGAGATTCATGGACCATTTGATACATCTGGATCTGAATCTGGTAGCATATCTGATGCATATGAAGGAATCATATCAAAGCTATCTGAAAGCAATCAACAACTTACTGAACAAGCGAAAGCACTACAGATCGGACAAGATACACACATAGTTAGAATGGTTGAAGTCTTGAATGATACAAAGAAATCTGAAAAAGATAGAAACATGGCTGTAGATGACATAAAATAGATGACTGCAAATTTACAAGAGAAAGAAACTGAGATATCCAGACTTGCTGAACATTACTTTGAGATCACCAATCAAGTGGTTGCTATGAATCATGAAGCAGACCAAGTGAATAATGAACTTGCAAAAAGAATAGATGATATTGGTGTATTTAAAGAAGAAAATGAGAAATGAAGTGAAGATTTTACAACATAATGAAGTGATTAAGAGATCTGAAGAAATCACTAAGAGAATGGATGAATTTATGAACCATCAAAGAAGACTGAATAACAATACCAGATTAGGGTATACCGAGCAAGGAGAATCGTCAAATCAAGATGAACAAAGGAATGTATACTCAAATCCTAAGCCAAAGAATCCCTCTTTCCATCACTATGGAAAACTAGCCACACATCAAATGTTTGCAGGAGAAAAGCAAAAGGTATTCCTAGAAACCCTCCTAAATTCAATGATATTTGGTATAACTGTAATAAGCATGGAAATCATGCACATGAGTGTAGATCTCCAAGTTGAAAAAACCATAAAAGAAACCATGCATGGATAAATACTATCAAAATTGCAACATGAATGGTCACACAACTCAAGAATGCAGAAAGAACACAAAGCAGATTTGGAAGCCTAATGGACAAGAAACAGTAAATCAACCGAGAACACAAGACAATGCTTATGCATGGGATTACAATAATTGGAGAAATTGTGAGTCATGTGGTAAATATGGACATATAGCAAAAAATTGTATGAGACTATGGAGAATCAAATCTATGAATTGGTCAAGCTCTGGAATGGCATGTTCTCATTGTCAGAAAGTCAGTCACGTAAGCAAAGATTGTGCAGACTGAATAAAAAATTATGGGAATGAAAATAAAATTGATGAAATTGTGAGGATCAAAAATAAAATGTGGAGAAGAGCATCAAATGATAATGCATGACTAAGAAAAATAGTCGGTGACACCTCATCCAATGAGTTAGGTGGCTCCATCATCTCCAATTGAGCAATACAAGCAGGTATGGAACTATGTTTTGTAATGCTTTGTCTTACATAAATTCCTATATTTATTGCACATATGCCAAATCAAAATGAATGAAGATGCACTGTGGCATTAAATATTTTATTACTATGATCTAGTCAAGTCAGTTAATATGTACCAATTTAGAATTGTCAGTCGGTGAAAATGTGAAGAGTTTACCGAGTAGCTATGGTAACCAAGTATATGGTATACTCACTGAGCTGAAGCATTGGTAGTGTTAACTAAGCATGCAGTGTATTCACCGAGTGGTTGGTGAAGTGAATTTAATGCACCACCATAAGTCATTTGCTATAAATTTGGTTGATGTGAGCTCATTTGTTCACAACGCGATCACGGAGCAGAATAAAGAATAGAGAGCTAAGTTATAGAAGAAGATTTTTGAGCATTCTACAAAGATTTTAGTAGATTTATGAGCATACAGAGGTTAGTTATTTCATATTCTACCCTTACCAAGTTATTTAAGCACATTTTACGGGAGACCTAAACATAGAATCATGGCATCTTCATCACGAACAATGAAAGCTAAAATGAATAAGGAAAAGAAGGTTGTTTTGGTGAAGAACTCCACTTGCATGGAACCAAATTACAAGATCCATCCACAAGTTGTAGCACAACCAGATAATCAAGGCGCATTCTTGTCTATCCCGCCTAGGTTTTTGCTAGTGCAAGACATGCATGCATATATACATTGCAAGATAGGTGAAATTAGAGATTTTGAGCTTATGTCCACCTACCAATAATTGTGCATAGATGGAAAATTGAAGGAAGAGCACAAACACTTAGAGGTTAAAGGGTTAAATCGTGCCCTAGATTTCTCAAAGGTCTTTCAGAATGAATGAATTCACATTATACTAAGCAGGGTACACAAAGGAAAGCTATGGCTGGATGAACCTAAAAAGATAAACAAGGATGTCATTCATGCAGTCACTAGTACATTTGAGGTCAAATTTTGACAGCCATTTGTCAGATTTCCAACGCTCATTTGTCGGTATTTCGACACATGAGTCCGTCGCCATTTTTGCGTAGGAAATTTTGATAGAAGACACATCCATCGATTTACCGACACCACATCACGTCAGAAACTTGCACATGACAATAGCTTCATGATGGCATTTCCTCCGGTTCATCCATCGGCATTCCGACACCATGACCTATCAGAAATATGCAATCTTTGACATAAATAATTGTCGAAAAATATCCTTTCCGACGACAGTTTCCACCTAATTCTGACATATATACCTGTCAGATATATAGCATTACTGTCAAAGTTTCTGTCAAAAAATTTCTATTTTCGACACTGTAACTGTCAGAATAGCGACAGTCGTGCAACATTTCTTCGACAGGTTTCCCTGTCGAACGTATAGCATTACTGTCGAAAGAATTGTCATAAATTATGATTCTCTGACATTTTAACTGTTGAAGGTATAGCACTGCTGTCGAAAATTAATTATGAAATGTCAAAAAACTGACGGATATGCACATTAAAGATAAAACAACTCAAGAGACCATCATAGGTTCTCTCTTTCTTCGGTCTATATTATTGACAAAATGTTTTACCTTTCATTAGCTCATCAAATCCGGGGATTTGAAAGAATATAATAGAATATTTTCATGACAACATATATTATTTAAGTTGACGTTGCACAAATTTATCTACTTCACGCACTTGTAGACTATGAGGATGGTGATAAAGAAGCATGGCCATGGTAGGAGATGCTTCTTTATCGCCATCTTCATAGTATACAAGTGCGCAAAGTAGATAAATTCATGCAACGTCAACTTAAATAATATACGTTGTCATAAAAATATCCTATTAAATTCTTTCAAATCCCTAGATTTGATGAGCTAATGCAATGTAAAACATTATGTCAATAATATAGATCGAAGAAAGAGACAACCTATGATGGTCTCTTGAGATGTGTTATCTTTAGTCCTAGCTACTGTCCTAGCTACCTGTCGATTGTCGAGAATAATCACTGCCTAGCCAAATCATTTTTATTTCATTTGTTGAGAAAAGGAGTGGGATAAAACAAGCGGGTGAAAGTTGATCAAGGGTGAGAGAAGGCATTGCATTTTATTTGATCTTGAATGCTCTCTGAAATGACCAATCATGTTTTCTATTCAATTTTTTTTGGTGTTTTTTTTCCCATATTCAGTAGATAAAAATCATGGCGGTAGCCACTTAGCCATCTTTTTGATGTTCCAGGTATTT
>MU224514.1:2181602-2222574 GCA_018584345.1 Thuja plicata
TTATTATTGAATTCAATGGTTTCCAAGATGTGTTGAGGAGTTTTCTCCTTGTTTAATGTTAACTGTTCCTGCACAATCCACTCATACAAAAGTGAAATGCTATGTGGAAGGGATGGTTGATAGTGTTTCTTGGGGGAAGGGGGATTGTGAAAGACTTTTTATCATTGTATTGTGTATTTCCAATATGTTTGGATGTAGGGTAGACCAGGAGAATGAAGGATCACTCCTTGATTGCATGATAACCCAGTTTTGAAGGGTCACTGGTTGAGGGGACAATCAAGGTCTGGATGATTGGGCCATTGGAGGAACCTAGTTCTTTATATTAATTTCTATTCAAATTGGATGCACGGATTTCTTGTGAATTATCAGCTGCTATGTATCCTGTAACTGGATCCGTAAATCTGCATATACTTCTCTAGGGTTGTAAGCCACTTAGGGATCAAAATAGAGAAACTAAATAAAATCATTCTTTGTCCTATTTCCTTTTAACAAAGTCTCAACTATTAATGATACAATACATTTGATGCCCTAAGCTATCAATACAAATGACACCTAGCTAGAAGCTCACAGGCTGTCCATTTGATAACCACAGTCAACATTTCAAAAAATGGATATCCTTGAGGAGCACAAGCACCAATAACATCAAATAATGGAGTTAAAGCATGGGCTAGGGCACGACACCAGTAGAATGCGGTCATTTCAGTGACAACAATATACAATGGCGTCATTAAACACATATGCCAGTAATATCAATAAACGTGAATCCAAATATTTGAATACAGTGAATCGATATCCTTGAGCACAAGCACCAATAACATCAAATAATAGAGATAAAGCACTGGCTAGGGCATGACACCAATAGAATGCGGTCATTTCAGAGAGAAACTCCCTCAACAATAAAATGAAATGCATTCGAATATGATGCCAGAGGCTCAAAATATGAAGAAATCACATACCTTCTCCCGCGCTCAGTTGTCGCTCCTTTTCTCCCGCTCTCTAATCGAAATAAAAATGATGAGGCTGTTTCACTTTTTATTTTAATGTATACCCCAAATCTGTCAGAATTATGATGGTCAATTAAACACCCATCGGAATACTAACATTATCGGGGTGTATTAAAAAAAAAAAACCCCAAATTCGTAAGAAATAGTTACCCGTCGAAAACTTCTCTCGAAATTTGGCCCCAAATGTAGTAGTGAGTAAAAGGGTATCCCATATGTGATAAATCCAAATCCCTAAGACACCTATCAAGAACTGATTTGGAAAAGATAACATTAGCTAAGTGGGACGGTAGAGGCTTGAAGGTCAACTGCATCAATGTTCCTGAATTGAGATTCGGTGCTTATGCCATTGGGTATAAGATATTTCAATCTAGCAGACCAAACAACGTACCATGTGGAGCTGTTGATATAGCTTACACGATAGTCAAGAAAGGTATACAACTTGATCTTTCTGAGCTATTATAGAAGCAATTAGAAGAAAACATGAGAACCATCAGGTCAACAAAGACAAATACATGTAATTTTGGTTCATTACTACTTTGCATATTCTTTTACATGCAAAATTTATTTCCATCAATCGGTAAAGTTAAGTGGAAGACAAACATACCGGTTATAATAAAAATTAATGAAATGATTACAAGTTTAGGTCAAAACTTTGAACCTTTAATGAATGAATACTTTGCAAAGTTCAAATCTAGAATGGAAAAGAGATCCTGAATTCCACTACAAATTATAGACAAATACAAAGACAATATGTGTTTTGTAGTCGATACAAATACAACAGTAATAAAAGCAACAGATCCAAGGACAACATGGATACCTCCAATGGAGTATGAATCGAATATTGATTTTTCTACAAAGTCTATTGAGAAATTGTTAAATGATCCTGTTGACAAATTGGCCATGAGATTTGGCACCTATGATGAGGTAAAGACCTGAATACAAATTTAGTTAGAAGTACAACAGTTGGGTCAGAAAAAGACTAAAATTTTCAAAACTTTAAAAAGGAAACTTTCTATAACAGATGAGGAATTGGATAAATCTGA
Source organism: Thuja plicata (assembly GCA_018584345.1). Lineage (NCBI taxonomy): Eukaryota > Viridiplantae > Streptophyta > Pinopsida > Cupressales > Cupressaceae > Thuja > Thuja plicata. The sequence goes on from MU224514.1 coordinate 2,183,650, forward strand.
AGAAGAAACTGAGCAGCAGACCTCAGTCGATCAAGAAGAAGAACCAGATCATGACACTTCAAGTTTGATGACACACCAGTTGAGGCATCCAAGGCCAAAAAGGGAAAAAGTACAAAGACTCTATCTCCACCTAAAACAAGATCAAAATCGGTTACTAGTGATTCACCACCTTTGAAGAAAGGTGTAGAAAAAATTACAAGTCCCTCACCAAAATTTACATACCAGAAAATGAAGCAGAAGGGTACTACTATTGCACTGAGACAAAAGATGAGATATGTGAAAAAAAAGATGACAAGGATGAAAATCCAGAACAATTCAAGGTTATTCACAACACACCATCAATGAGTATTGATGAGATTGTAGAGGCAATCAAGACAACCAGATAGTTGACACATCCGAAGATAGAAGCATATTTTGATTTTTTTACTGAGAACAAGGATAAAATTGAAGAAGTAATTATAGGTATGATGATTAACCTTAAACAAGTTCCAGTTGAATTTCCTACTTCTATACCATTAGAACTATATGATAAAATATCATCAAGATGGTCATATGCACTCCAAACTAAAAAAAAAATGAGAGAAGAAACTCTCACACTTATCAAACCTGAATGCACAGTTAAGGAAATACAAGATATTATGAGATAATATGCCAAGAAAATTCTGAAGAAACAAACAACACTGAATATCCTACAAGCGAATATGAAGGAAGTGGATATTGAGAGCACCAAAATTTGGAATGAATTATTGAATCCACCTAAGGACATCCAGGACACCAAGGAAGTAACTGATGTTGCACCTACTAGACCAAGAATAGAACCCATGATAGTTGATGATGCAACAATTGATAATGTGTTAGATAGTATTCCTGAACTCCTTACTAATTTAGGTCACCCAAATATCATAATAACTAATGTAACTAAAGGAGATCCAGATGATAAGGCCAAGTAAGATAAATCTGTCAGAGCAACTGAGACTATTGATGAGAAAGATACATCATAGGTCGCCCGAGCTACTACACCAAGCCAGTTACCTATTTTGGTCAAAGCAATTGAAATTGAGACTAAAGTACAAAAAAAGATACGTGAGTAGGCAAAATATACAAATGTAGATAAGGGTGAAGAACACGGTAAAGAGACCAAGCATAGTGGTGAAACAAACCAAGGTGATGCACAAAAGAATACCATTGATGCTACAAAAGAGAAAGGTGAAGGTACTACAAAGACTTCTGAAAAGATAGTAGATACATCTACTACCGACACAAGGTCAGTTACTGAGGCACCTAAACAAGTTGTCACACTGAGTACCGAGCTATCAAAGTTAGAAAGAGAGAAAAAGGCTCAGTTAACATTAGCACTATCACCTACTTCAAGAAGTCAAGGTAAGAAGAAGAAGAAGAAAAAAAGAACCAAGGAACCAGTTACCTTAGATGAAATCATAGAGATTCCTGAATGGGATCCTAAGACACTTGATCTGGAAATACTGAAGAAATATGGTGAACTTTGCACCAGAAAAGCTGCACATGACAAGTTAAGACAAGAAGCAAAGCATGCACAAGTGCTAGAGAAAGAAAAAGAGATCTTAATGCAATTTGTACCAGATATAAACATTGATGAACAAGCCCCCATAATCAAACAAATTTAAATTCTCACCGAGGAAATAGATAAGTGTGACATTGATGTCAAGAAAATATTAGAAGAGAGTGCATAGAAGAAGATCCAGTATAAATTTACCAAGAAGATCATCCAAGAAGTGGTAGTACATAAGGTAACTTGGTTAGAATTTGTAAGTGGTTTAGAAACTATTATATATGAAGCCATTACTATTCTACAACAATTATGCACATTAAATCACTTCACTACCGAGATTAGTGAAAAGCTAAAGAAATTAGACCAAGATCTAAAGGATAGTGCACAAAGTCTATCAACCAAGCCACATGCATTAAAAATACATTATAAGAAGATACTTCATAACCAGCGGTTGAGACAAGACTTGAAGAAAGAAGAGGTACAAATCAAAGAGAAAGTAACCGAGCTCCAGGTCATGTTACTACCACATTTAGCAATAATGCAAAAACATGTGAATTTTGCAAAGAATCTCATTTCCACCCCATATTTATTTGTGACAGAAAGCATATATGATATGCATGCCCAACTATAATAAGAGATACTCACCCTAGAGCAATTAAAGGAGGAATGACAAAAATTATTGGAAACTCTCAAGAATGCCCATCCCAATATTTTTGACAAACTGTAAGTTATACACCTTTTGTCATTATTTCAAAAAAGGGGGAAATATATGTATATATGTATAGAAAAGGGGGATACTACAATGAGGATGTTCATATACATATACCGAGTATATACATAGGGGGAGCATGTACAAAGGGGGAGTCATCATGTATAATATTATATATAGTACTAAGTTTTTTATACTAATGCCAAAGGGGGAGAATGTTACTCCAATTGCACATTGAAGTTGTCATTAGTTATCAAGAAAACATAATGGACAGTCGGTGACAAAGTCAACACAAGACATCGATATATATCACCGAAGTGTAGGGTTAACCGAGAGCACTGATCATGCCTAGAGTTAACCGAGTATAGTGATACCAGAGTAAAAAAACTATACCGAGCAACAGACAACACCGAGATACACAGCATAACTGAACACTAGTATAACCAAGATACACAATATACATCGAGCACCAAGGAACAACATTAACTGAGTGGAACAAAGTCCACATAAAAGTTTGTTAAGGCACATTATTCTATGTAAAAACTTTTTAGCTGACCTAGATAACAGTTTACACGATCGAGGAGGACATTAATTATGGATTTACAATATTAATTGTTTATGTCTCCTATGTGTAGATGATCAAGGTAAATTATGTACACTGTTGATCTTAGGGTAAGGATGTAATTGTTGAACCCTAATTATGTCACACTATTTGATATATAAATGTACAGATGACAAATTTTGTTAAGTGTGTTGATCAAGAAATGATCAAGTAGCCGCCATACTATAGACATCAGAGATCAGACAAGGGATTCAAGGACAAAGATCACATTGCAAAAATTAGTTTACAGAACTAAGACAAGGCTACCGAGTAGAACACAAAAGAAGGTATCATCATTCAGATTGAGGTGATATGTTTTGTATGAAATTAATGGATCTGTATCAACAATATTGAGATTGTATATGTTTCAGATCAACTTTTTGTTACTCTCTAACAATTGTAATAGACACCTAAATCTCTTAACAGAGTACACTTAACCGTCTTATTGTAAATCTCTTAACCGAGTGCACACATAGATTGTGTTGCTAAATCCTCACATGAGGTAGATCTATTCGATCTTTTTGATACTCCTAATAGGGTACGATCATCATAAGTGATCATTTTTTTAAAGCTTTAACATGCTATCTTTATTACTACAGTAGTGAAGTTTTGTGGGTCTCATCCCCACCACAATTTTTACCTTCTAACATGGGTTTTTTGCGATACTAAAATACTAGTGTCATGAGTACTTAATTTCATGTATGTGTAATATTTATTTTACATGCATTTACATTTCAACATTTATACTATATGTTTGGAATAAGAAATCTACTCAGTCGGTTACTATAAACAATGAATGCAAAGAATTGACTAAAAGTTTTCAAGGGTACTGATTCACCCCTCCCCTCTCAGTAAATACCCTTTCCATTATCTTAACATTGGGCCAACAATATATATATATATATATGGGCTAACATATAGACATAATTTTTTTTACATATATGTTTGCGTAAATATATATTCACACACACACACACGGCCCATATAAGCAAAATTTTTTTTACATATATGTTTGCATAAATATATATTCACACACACACACACACACATTCGTGGATGTGTATAAATTTATGAAAATTTCTGAGAACCATAGACTAATGATGCTTGTGGACAGATGTGTACTTATAAAATTTGTTTATTATTATTTCTGTGGATTTAATTTTAGTTAGCTTGCTGATCTAAACTTTGTCTGATGAAGAAGGCACCCAATTACAATTTCTGAATGTTGGGGTAGAATGATATATATATATATATATATCATTCTGATATTTGGTTCCTTTCTCATGGTTATCATTTTTTCTAACATAGTTTTATGAAAAATAAGCTAAGTTTTTGACCTATGTTTAAAGATATAGATGATCTTGAGGCATACTGAATAAACTTTAAGTATTGACCAGAATTTTGCTGTGTGTTTATAAAAGCAATTTAATTAGTTTTTCTAAAGAATCGTGTTAGGATATGGACTTTATGTTATGGCCTCAGAATAATGACAAACTCACTTTAAAAGTATCAATGCCATTAACAATTCTTAAGCAATCCTATGACAAAGATATTGGACTAATATAATTCAGGAATTGGGGGTTTTCCAAAGTCTCACAACGCATCACAGTCTAAATAGGGATAAGTTCAAGGTCAATTACGAGGTCCTTGATAATCAATTCAATGATTAACAATTTGGAAAAGGTGAGTATACAATAAATTGAATATTTCAATATAAGGATTATTGAGTTTTAAATCATTTTGTCAAAGGTAACTAGTTTATAGAAAAAAATTATGTTATAATATAATACATTATTTGGCATAAGGTATTGAGTTGATGATATTGATAACGATCTTAGCTGGATGGTTTGAGAACTTTACTGTAGGCAAATTGGCTTTTACGTATGGACCTAAAGGATGACATAAAAGAACAACAAGGAGAAAGAAGTTAAAGATGAAAGAAATATCCCATACTCATCCACAAGATAAGCAATTGAAAATCACATTTCAATATATAAATAATTGTGAATGTAATGTTACAATATAAAAGAAGGCATGAGCCTCTTACTCACTCTGGTTAACCAGGATATGTATCTTTGTAAATGAATTCAATATGACTTTGAGTCCTGAGTGATACCAAAGGTTTTTATTTCCTCCGTTATTTTCCTTTGGTTCCCGCACTAAACGAAGGTGTAAAAAGTTTCAATAAAATAATAAAATATGAAAGGCTTTAGCCGTTTATCGATAAAAATAATAAAAATATATAATTATATTTGTTAAGGATTATGTATAAAATTCAATATAAATAATATTTTATGATGCAGACCAATACAAATTTCCCATTTTATAAGTTTTTTATTCATTAAAACAAGTTAATTAAATCATGTGTGGGATATTCAATGTGGTTGCACAAAAGTGAATGACTAGAACTTAAATGTGTAGAAATAACCTTTAAAATGTAAAACATCAAGGAATGGACTGAGATTTTTATGTGTCATTGTCATTTAACCATGCTATTGGAGAGAGAGAGAGAGAGAGAGAGAGAGAGAGAGAGAGAGAGAGAGAGAGAGAGAGAGAGAGAGAGAGAGAGAGAGAATTGTTCAACATTTACATCCATACTAAATTTAGTATATTCTCTATCTTGAATAAATGCATATATTTGGTGTGTGAAGGTGGGATATATACAAAGAATAAAAAGGTGACATACTTTTAATATAATTGTAAATGTGAGTTCTTGGTAATCAATATTGTTGATGTTGATTCATGCTCTTTAAATTGACCGCCCTTGTAATTTAAGGATTGTTAAGCTCCATGCCATTTGTATATGAATCTATCGCACCCCGATATCACTTATTGGGATGATTTAACTTATAGAGTTTAATTACTTCACTTTCCTTTACTGTATTTTCATTTCTAATTATATAATCTTAACAATATCATCCTACTTTTCAAATCCACATCCTACTAAGGAAGAACAACAATATCCCAATTAGAGCTTGAATCCCTATTTCAACCCATTGGGGTATTCATCTTCCCAATGTACAAAATTAAACATTTGAAAAGGGAGGTGTGATCTTGTCTCTATGTTGATGCTTCCCTTTTCATACTATACACCTATAAAATGAAACTATTGATGATTTTTTAGCTAAGTAAAATGAAGACATTCAATTGGTACTCAAAAAAGACAAGCTAACAAAATTGGGTGTGAAAGAGAATGATGAGGTCTCTTCAAAAATTAATGATTTTGTGATGGATAATACTGATAGCAATGGTGATATTTCTTATTTTCACCAAGAGAAAGCCAATATGAACTAGGGCATACAATTTAATTATGTCAATTAGATGGTTCCTTTTTAATTTAAAACAAAGCATGAAGTTATGGCTAGTCATATTTGAGAGGTCTACGATGAAAAATGTCTCTTTTGGTTGCATACTAATATATAAGGGATTCTTGTGTGAGTTGGGTTTCCATTGGATCTACATGTTGTTTATGAGTCTGTTGGTGCTTCATGAGCATACACCCGTTTTCCACAATAGGTTCTATTTCTCACAATCTGTGAATGGATTTTCATAATTAGTTTAGGGATTCTCTAAGGTAGGGTCGTAGGAGCATGTATATATTTAGGAATTTTTAGGTGTGATTAGTTTATCTTCTATTTCTACTTTATCAATTTTGGCTTGTTAAATTTTGGTTTCAGTCATGTTCCCCTCTGACTCTCTACAAGAAACTCCATGTAGTCATGCTATTATTTTTTACTCTACAATCCAATAGACTAGGCATTAATATTTATTTAGAGTTCTGGGTTCTCTTCATCCAATGCAGTCCTCATCCCCCTTTAGAGCCTATTGTTACCTTAATTTTGATTTTTTTTAAAATCCATCCCCTTTATTTGGATTAAATTATACATTTATCCTAACTCACCCTTTCATACTTCACTTATCTTTATATTTATAGTCTTCAAACCCGATCGAGCATACACATTTCTTCAATAGGCTATGACAATGAAAAAAAGAGATGTAGACCTGACCAAAAAATTAAAAGGTATTTTGGAAAATTTGAAATCCAACATATGGTTTAATAGTTGGGCACCTTTATGTACCTTTGAACCAAATTTAGATAAGTATAGATGTTTGAGATTCTCCTCGACTCCCTAACGATAGATAAAATTCACAAGATATCTCTATCAGGCCCGATATGACTTCAAGAGAATATAAGTTGCTGACATCATATAGTTAGGATGTTAGGATTTAATCAAAAACCTTGAACCAAATTAAAAAGGAACAAAGTTCAAAGTCAATTTTGACTCACCGACAAGGAAAATCTCACACCAAGCTTCTGGTATAACAATGCAGCTCGAAGATGTTATGGATACTACAAATTCATCTATCAAATGGGGAGGATCTCAAAACCAAGTACTATGATATTCATATGCTATATTGTCCACCATGCATGTAACACTTCGCCAAAAACCTAAGAGGAAACACTATTCTAACTCCAAAACTGATGCAATAATTATTTTTTAAATGCAAATGCAAACTCTCTCAACACAATTGCAGAATTAACTTGACATTTTGAAATACCCCGCCATGGAACCCAAAAGAAATTAACCTAAACATGAAACTAAGTTGATGGATTTTTTTATAAATTTTTAAACATTACAAATGTGGAAGCAAGAACAACATAAGATAAATATTGTACACAAGTATATAAATATAGTTATCAATCCCAAGGGTTCCATGATGTAGTGTTAAGAACAACCACTAGTAAACTAATATACAAATATATTGTAATTGAATCACAAGATACAAATTCATATTATAAGAGCAAGGATACAACTAATGATGAAGGCATTATATTTTTCCATTAGTATTCTTAGAGAAAACATGATCTGCACCATCGGTTTACCCTACACTGACATAAAGGGCACAACACTATCCGATGCCAAGGTTACCTGAAAAACATTGTTAAGTGTTGTCCGATGACAAAAAGGTAAAAGATACCTGACAAGTAAAAAAAGTGCTACCTGACGGAACAACAATGAGAGGAACCCGACATATACAAGGAACTCGACAAACAGTTCATTCAAGGAACACCGACAGACTACAAGTTCAAATCGACGACCAAGAATTGACAATCAGTTACATCCCGCAAAAAGTGCATCTGAGTTTCCACGTCAGATAAATCACTGAAGTTGTATTTATAACTTATTGATTTTCTTTTAAATCCATTATGTGCGGAGGAAGCAATGTAATTTTTATTGTTTTAATTAGTTTTACTATTTTAAAACATGCAAACTAAAGATCAAGGTCAAGTTGTAAACCTTGGATCTAAGAGTTAACATTGTAATACATGAATTCCAAGAAAGGTCAAATACTTGTATAAATAGATGCTCAATCTAATGAGAAAAATAATTGATCAATAAAGATAGTAGCCATGGAGAGCAACTAAAGACCAGACAAAGAATTCATGTAGAAGAACACAAACATAATCAAATCAGTTTTCAAGAATAGAACAGAGGCTACCGACAAGTAGAGAAAAGGTATTCATCAATCACTTAAGGTGATATTATTATTCTAAAATCTCTAATGGATACGTAAATCAGGAATAGTAGATTTCATACAGTCAGGTCAACATTTGTACTCATTCTAACAAGTGTAGTACACTAATGAAATCCTTTCAAGAAAGGTGAGCTTAATCGTCCTATTGTAAATCTCATAGCCGAGTGCACACTTAAATCAGTGTTGCTAAATCTCTTAACAGAGTAGATCTTAAAAGGTCTCCACCTTAATACTCGTAATAGGGTAGATCATCAGAAGTGATCAAATTGTAAGCCTTAACTGACTCCCTTTCATTCTACAGATAGTGAAGTTTTGTGGGTGCCATCCCCACCGTAGTTTTTACTTCCTAACAGGAGTTTTCTACAATACCATATCTTGTGTTATGTGTTTATCAATTTCATGAATGTTTCTAGGAATGATAGAAAACTAATAAATATTATGATCAAACAATATATACATAAGAAAGAATAACAGTAATGGTTGGAAAATCAGAATTGAAAGATTACTAATGATAAATTGTGTAAGGTGTTAAAAGTTTTAGAGGTACTAATTCACCCCTCCCCTCTCAGTACTACTTCCCATTAATTCTAAAAATTGGTATTAGAGCATTGGTATCTTCTTTGTAAAGTTTAAAGGTTTAAGAGCAAAGATCTTACAATGGAGAAGTACAAACTTGATAAGAATATTGAGAACAAAAGCTGGAGATACAGATGTTCTATGAACAGTATAAAGAAGCGAGAATCAAGATGAGAGAGCTTCTAGATGAAAGAAAAGGTATGGCTACTTAGAACAATGAAAAAGACTATCAAGAAGAAGAGATTCTAGATTTCTTTGAATCTTAAGGATCAAATGCAAGTAATACATCAGATACATCAGAAGAGAACATCACAAATCTAAAGGAGATCAATCAACATCTGATAGAGAAAATAAAGATGCTACAAATCGGTCAAAAGACCCAAATGGTAAGAATGATTGATGTGATGAGTTCTACCTGACAAGCTGAAACAGAGAGAAAAATTTCTAATGATGACAGAAGGAAGATTTCAGAGAAAATACAAGAAAATGAAATGGAAAATTCAAAGATACGTTGAGCATCACCATGATCTCACAAATCAGATTACCCTTATGAGTCAAGAAGCAAATATAATAAATGTGGAACTCATTCAAAGAATACAAATTATCGGTGAAATAAGAGAAGAAAATGAAAAGCTAAAGCATGAGGTTAGAATTTAGCAACAACATAATGATATTATCAGAAAGGCTGAAGAAAGCAATAAAAGAATGGATGACTTTCTTGAAGGACAACAAAGAGTCAACAACAAAAAAGGTATAGGCTTTACCAAAAATGGAGAATCATCAAATCCAAGACCAAGAAAGCTATTATGAAAGAACTATGGAAAGAAAGGGCACACATCAAATGTGTGCAAAGGTAAAATGAAAGGTACTCCTAAATCTACACCTACATCTTCATTCATAGGATTCTGTTATAAATGTAACAAGAAAGGACATAAGGCTTATGAATGCAAGAGCAAGATAGAAAAGCCAAAAAAGGAAACCTACATGGAAAAATACTGTCCTACATGCAAGATGAATGGGCACACATCTGAAGAATGCTGGAAAAAGAAAAAGCAAGCATGGAAGCCAAAAGGTAAAGAAGTTCCTTATCAACCAAAGAGAACCGAAAATCAATATGTATGGGATTACAACACTTGGAAAAACTGTACAACATGTGGTAGATATGGTCACATTGCTACAAACTACATGAGAGAAAGGACCAAAAGGTCTAGAGGCTGGTCAAACCCTGGAATGACATGCTTACACTATCATAAAGTTGGTCATCTCAAGAAAGACTACAAAGACTGATTGATAGAAACAAGCACATATCCCAATGGAAATACCATTGAAGATATCCAGTGGGCAAGAGATAAAATGTGGATAAAAGCTTCAAACAATGATGAAGCTGGTCCAAGAAATGCAAATGGTGACACCCCATCCAATGGATCTGGTGACACCACCAACTCCACTTGAGATGAACAAGTAAGTATGGAACTGCACTATACCAAGTTATATTTTGCATCAGTTCCATTATACAAATTGATAGATAGTCAAAACCTGCATAATCCAAAGATGCATACTACTTTACTTGCTACTAATCTAAGAATGCAACACCACCGGTAAACACTTATCAAAAATCATCGGTGAACACACGAATGAGTTGTTTACACTTACTAGAAACTTTTGGTCAACTAGTAACCCGACGACTGTCGGTAAGAAAGCAAAGTTCAGAAATGGTCGTGACGGAATACTGATATTCGTCGATAAAATAAAAGTGGTTACATCATGTCTTCACCCATGATGATTTGAAACATTCTCCTGAAGAAACCTATCTTCACGTCCCGACGAGTTGTTGAGCATTTATTGCAAAGACTTAGGTCAAAAAGTCTATAAATAGTCGACGGGGAAACTTGATTTTTCACCCGCAATTTGAAGAGAAAGCAGAGCAAAAACCAAGTGATTGAAGAGCAGAAAGCCAAAGCGTCTCCAGATCAATTCAACACATAGAAAATAGATTCTTCATCACTATTGTGAATTGAAGTAAGTACCAAAGGCACCGAAAGATCTATGTCATTATTTTGTCAAGAAAGCCCTAATTTTGAGAAAACCCTAAATACTTGAAAAACAATGGCAACCACACGAAGAACTGCTAAGTTGAAGAATGAAAAGAAGAATGTGGTGAAACTGATCAAGAATAGCACATGTGTAGAACCTAAGTACAAAATCTATCCATAAATTGCATCGAAACCCGATGAAGCCATCACATTTTCAAAAATTCCACCTAGGGTTTTTCTCATAGAAGATGTTAGGTCTTATATTCACTGCAAGATCATAGAAATATGTGATCTTGAAATGGATGAAGCTTTCAAGAAGCTATGTGATGCCGAAGGAAAACTAAAAGAAGAGCACAAACACTTGGAGGTCAAAGGGTTAACCAATTCCCTACATTTCCCTAGGGAATTCAAAACATAATGGATTACGTTAGTCTTGAGTAGGATGCATGAGAACAAACTATGGCTAGATCAACCCAAACAAATAACCAAGGATGTTCTTCACACTGTCACTGCTTATTTGATAAATGAAAATCCTAGGGCACACAAGCATCCATCCATGAAAGAAGTTACAAAACTCACCAATGCAAAAGGGGACAACAAAGGTCTCAAATTAAACACAATCACCGACGAAGAGTTAAAATTTGGTGCATGTGTTATTGGCTACAAAATTTTTTAGGCTAGCAGATTGAACAACATTTCTACAACAGTAGTAAGCACAACTTACAAGATTGTAACAAAAGGAATTTAGATGGATCTGTGTGAGATCTTATTGAAACAACTTGATGAGAATATGATCAAAATTAGGTTTTCAAAGAGCAACACATGTAAGTTTGGATCACTCATCATGTGTACAATTTTCTATTTTCAAGAATACTTTCCTTCAGTAGGAAAATTTGTATGGGACACTACCAAACCGGTAACCCATCAGATTAGTCAACTGATTAAGTCACTAGGAGACAACTTTGAGTCTATTATGTCTGCATACTTCCTTGAGTTCAAGGAAAAGATGATGGAAAGAACTAGGATTCCTGAACAACTAGTTTAAAAACACAAAGATGAGATATGTTTCATGGCAGACACAAACTACACACATATCAAACCAGTTGTACCAAGAACAGCTTGGTTAGCACCATTAGACTATGAGATCAATATTGATCAAGCTACAAGTGCTATTGAGGCACTGATCAATGAGCCCATTGATAAGAAACAACCAAGGTTTGGAACATATGAGGAGGCCAAATCAAAGATAAAACAAGGCCTAGAAGTCAAGAAGACTATAAATAAGAAGGATAAAATGGTTAAGAATCTCAAGAAGATTCTATCAGTCTCAGAAGAAGAGCAGGATCAACAGGAGGAAAATGATGAACAAGGCACCATCGACAAAGAACTAGAAGAAAAGAAATCATATACAAAGGCTACTGAATCTGTTACAACTCCATCTCCACCTCTCGCAAAGAAGCAAAGGACAAGAAGTCAAACTGCTACAAGCGATACCACACCACTTAAGAAAGGTCAAGTAAGGACCTATATGAGGAAGCATCTAGCAAAAAGAACAAGACAACAACCTATCAAAACCACACCACCAAATAAGAGAAAAAGGTTTGTTACGATAAAGGCTGACTTGGATGATACCAAAGATGATGAACCAAATGTAGTAAAGAAGAAATTCAGAAAAAAAATGGTAGATGAAGTTGCCAAATCAATTACTACTCATGGCACAATGAATGATAAAAAGATCAGATAATGGGATACACTAAATCCAGAGGATCAAAATAAAATACAAGAGGCAGTCATAAAATCAATGATCAAGAACAAGTATGGCCCTACAGAATTTGTAAATCAAATACCTGAAGATCTAGGTAAAAGGGTATACCAACAGTGGTCATATGCCTTGAAAATAGAGAGAGAAGAAATAGAAAGAGTTCTTGTGAGACTAATGCCTCCTGAATCCAAAGTTGAAGAGATAAAAGAAGTGCTAAAGAAACACTCAAGTAAATTTGTAGCCAAAATAAGGGCTTACAAAGTACTAGAGAACAAGTTTATAGAACTGGATTCAATGACAAAAATCAAATGGAGACATCTCCTAGATCTACTGGAAAATTCAACAAGTGTTGAGAAGTAATTACTTCTCACGAACACACCTCACAGAGAGGAGGAGATAGATAATGCAAGTACTCAACATATTACTCTGGACAATCAAGAAAGTGATGATGAGCCTATTAACTTAGATACATACATGGATGATAATATCCAAGATATCACTCACTATGATTCTGACAATGATCCAAAGAAGAAAGATGATGTAATATTTATCACACTTAAGGATCAACAAAGCCATCAAGTATTGCAGACATCCGATGGTAAGATAGTTGACATTGCTGATGAAAAAGTGCATGACACTTCAATCATGCACTCAAAAGTGCAAGAACCTACATAAGATATAAAAAAATATGAGGATGTCATTGCTAACAAGGCACTAACCGATGAGCAGGACACCAATACTGACAAAGCCCAAGCCACAAATCAAAGTAACATGCTTGTCCTAATGAAGGCATTCAACATACTAGAGGGAAATAATGGATCAAATGAAAAGGAAACTAGCACACCCAAAGACAAGGGTGATGAAGGAGCCAAAGGAACAACAGATACAACTGTAGAACAAGATGCAACTGATGATCAGAAAGATACATCTACTGATCAGAATAAGGAAGAAACTCAAAAGGAAATAGGGGACAAGCCTTTAGAGAAAGGTGAAGTAAGAAAGAAGGATGAGACAAAAAAGAAATCAGTAGCACATTTTGCAGAAACACCCAATGTTAATGAAGAGACATCTTCAAATAACCGATAGGTTTCCACAGAGAAAAAGACACAAGATGAATAATCTAAAAAACCTTCACCAAGAAATTCATAATGAACAAATGAACTAGCTATGGTAGTTCATATATCTACATCCCCTCAAATCTCAGAGAAGAAGAAAGGAAAGAATTATAATCCAGTAACTCTGGATGAAATTATTGAGATTCCAGTCTATGATCCAAGAACATTGGATCCAACAACATTGACAAAATATGCAAAGCTCTGTGAAAGAAAAGCTATACAAGACAAGTTGAAGAGAGCGGAAAAAGAGGCAAAGGTACTGGAGGTAGCAAGAAATATACTTCAAAAAATTGTACCAGACATAGATATTGGTCAAAAATCTCTGATGCTTGATCAATTGGTTATACTCACAGATGCAATAAAATCTCAAAATACTGATGCTGAGAAGGATATGGAAGAGAGACTTGAACAAAAGTATGAATTCAAGCTCACAGAGAAAATAAGTCAGGAAGTGGCACTGAAAAAGGTCAAGCTATCTGAATTGGTAAGTACAATTGATCCAATTATGTCAGAAGCTGTTACCTTAATAAAGAAATTGTGCACTTTAGATCTACTCACTCAGGAGTATATTGACAAGATAGCAAAAATAGATGCTAATCTTAAGCCCAGTGCACATAATCTAGCCAATACAGAAGAAGCACTTAAATTGCACAATGAAAAAATCATATAGGATAGGAAACAAAGACAAGACATTCAGTTTGCAAATATGAAATACAAAGATGAGGTCAATGAGCTCCAAGTTAAGCTCTTACCAACACTTACACTACTGCAACAAAATATGACACATGAAAATACTCTAATTGCCACCCCTAAAATGTCTGTCCTAGACAACATTTATGATATGCACGCAAGACTAGAGCTACAACACATGGCACTAGAATAGTTGAAAGAACAATGGGAGAAACTACTGGAAGATATCAAAATTACCCATTCTAACATTTTTGACACATTGTAAGTTTCACATTTTTGTCACAATTTTGGCATATTGTAAGTTGTACATTTTTGTCATTAGTATCAAAGAAAGGGGGAATTTGATATGTACATCACCTTAGTTAAAAGGAGGAAATAATATGTATAGTGGAATAAAGGGGAAATAATGTACATACAAAGAATAAATAGTATACATGTACATATACATACACTATATCAATGCACACAAAAAGGGGGAGTCATATTATGACAAGGATATAAACATGGTGTATACATACCAAAAGAGTTTAGTATTATGAACACATTAGTTTTTGATACTAATGTCAAAGGGGGAGATTGAAGGCATTATATTTTTCCATTAGTATGCTTAGAGAAAAACATGATCTGCACCATCCGTTTACTCTACACTGACAGAAAGGGCACAAAACTATCCGACGCCAAGGATACCCGACAAACACTGTTAAGTGTTGTCCGATGAGAAAAAGGTAAAAGCTACCCGATGAGTAACAATAGTGCTACCTGATGGAAAAAAGAGAGAGGAACCTGACAGATACAGGGAACCTGACAAATAGTTCAATCAAGGAATGCCAATAGACTGCAAGTTCAAACCGACGACCAAGAACCGACAGTCAATCACAACCCGTAAAAAGTGGATCTGAGTTTCCACGTCAGATAAATCATTGAAGTTATATTTAGAACTTCTTTATTTTCTTTTAAATCCATTATGTGTGGAGGAAGCAATGTAATTATTATTGTTTTAATTAGTTTTACTATTTTAAAACATGCAAACTAAAGATCAAGGTCAAGTTGTAAACCTTGGATCTAAGAGTTAACATTGTAATACATGAATTCCAAGATAGGTCAAATACTTGTATAAATAGATGCTTAATCTATTGAGAAAAAGAGTTGATCAATAAAGATAGTAGCCACGGAGAAAAACTAAAGACCAAACTGAGAATTCATACAGAAGAATAGAAACAGAATCAAATAAGTTTTCAAGAACAGAACAAAGGCTACCGACAAGCAGAGAAAAGGTATTCATCAATCACTTAAGGTGATATTATTATTGTAAAAGCTTTAATGGATTTGTAAATTAGAAATAGTAGATTGCATACAGTCAGGTCAACATTTGTACTCATTCTAACAAGTGTAGTACACTAATGAAATCCTTTCAAGAAAGGTGGGTTTAACCTTCCTATTGTAAATCTCATAACTGAGTGCACACTTAAATTAGTGTCGCTAAAGCTCTTAACAGAGTAGATGTTAACAGGCCTCCACCTTAATACTCTTAATAGGGTAGATCATCAGAAGTGATCAAATTTTAAGCCTTAACAGGCTCCCTTCCATTCTACAAATAGTGAAGTTTTGTGGGTGCCATCCCCACCAAGGTTTTTACTTCCTAATAGGAGTTTTCTACGATACCATATCTTGTGTTATGTGTTTATCAATTTCATGAATGTTTCTATGAATGATAGAAAAATAATAAAGATTATGATCAAACAATATATACATAAGAAAGAATAACAGTAATGGTTGGAAAATTAGAATTGAAAGATTACTAATGATAAATTGTGTAAGGTGCTAAAAGTTTTAGAGGTACTGATTCACCCCTCCCCTCTCAGTACTACTTCCCATTAATCCCAACAAATGCAACATGGTTTACATAATAAACCATCTTCCACTGCACAAGTCACAGGGGTTACAATATTGTATAATAATACATAACATCTCCTAATGGATGTCACAACCAATATTGATAGGATACAAATATAGATCTCATAAGAATAATGAGTAAGTCTCCAACAATGAACAAGAAGATAGTAACAACTGTAACACCCCAAAATTGGCATCTTTTAACCCTAACCAATTTTGTTGCATTTATCATTCTTCTGAATCATCAAAGTCCTATTGTACTAGGCAATTTTGAGTTTTGACTGAATCTACTTGACTTAAGTGTCAAATGCAGAAAATCCTAAATCCACATTAATCACATATGGTATTTAATTCCTTAATATCAATTATATTTGGCTAAATAAACCCTATGATCGAATTAATTTAATTACAAAGTCCTAACACTTTAATTAAATTAAATTCACCCTTTTAGCTAAAATACATAAAATGAATTAAATAATATTTGATTATTAAATAAATATCCTCATTTCAATAATTGAATTTAATTATTCAAAATAATTGAGAAAATACATTTATGAGGTCATATTTTATTTATTTAATCAAATAATCTCTCCAAAATCCTCACTTCAGTTCAGAAATGGAAACTTTGAGTTGACTGAGATTCAAAAGTGTAGTAAATTAGTTAACTGCTTCATTTACTCAAAAAGACAACAGTTCGTTGTTTCTCTCAAAAGATACTTGCTATTCTGAACTCGATTTTGAGGTGTTAACTGTTTCTCTCAATGGAAACTTTCCATTCTAACTGGACTCTCATCATATAAAAGAACCTCATTTCTCATTCAAAAGGAGGGAGAGAATTCATTGTTGCATCAAATCACTGCTGCATTTTTAATTCAATAATTTTCATGCATTTAAAATCTCACATTTCTTAGTTTGGATTGGCAATAAACTAATATCATTATTGGATTAATCATGTCTAGTTTACTTCTTTCAAGCACTCTTAGCTTAATCTCATTTCTAGCTTAATCTCATATTCATTCCTAGCTTAATCTCATGTTTATTTCTTAGATTAATCTTGCATCTATCATTCTAGATTAATATTGCACTACATTTTTAGCTTAAATCCTCTGTTCTAGTAATGGTCTATGGTTTTTGGACTCTCAAACACTGAGAGATTATTCAAAACCCCAGCTAGATAGGTGGCAACAAGTCGACTCATGCAGGCATGCAAGATGGATAATTTCATATCCATTCTTGTATGTGACTGGTGAAAAATGACCATGTTGAAGTGTATGGCTAAGTAAGAAGGCCAAATTTAGCGTATACATTTCTGGCGCTCACCATGGGGTAGAAAATTCAATTTCTGGCCTCATATTTAACTTTTGCATTCAATTATGTTTTACATCTGTACGTCTCCACATTTCTCCTCTTAAGATAAATTTGAATCCACCATCACGTCTGGGTCATCATTTCAATTTAAAATGACTATAAATATGCCCATACTTGCCTATACTTGAATCTGTCTAATTTTTTTTGCATACAGAGGCCGTACGAACTTCTGCATGCATATCGAGGCAAAACCTTGCACGCATATCGAGGTCAATATTTTAAATTTTTTTTTATCTATAACATTTTGGTTCGACACTGAACCTATTATATATATAAATTTACATTAACCACATAATCCCCAAGCTCAAACGCCAAGCCACTAGCCCATTGGTTTACCTTTCATACATGAAGCTTTGTATATAAACAAGTTTATTTCCACCCTGCGCATGAATGTAGGACTAATTGTCTAAAAAAACCCATGCCACCACACCCTACCTTCCCCTACGCTACACCCTACCTCTATTTCCTCCAATCCCCTCCACCCACGCTAACCTCCCGCCACCATCTCGCAATCTCTCCACCCAAAAACCATCTCTCCACCCCAAAAACCTCTCGCGCAACACCCCTACCACTGAGCTCCACCACCTGCACTTTAAAACCCTCCCCTCACCGCATTTTAAACTCTACCTCCTCCCTTTCTCCACCCGTGCCTCCCACCTTTAACCTCACCACCGCCTCCGCTCCCCAACCTCCCCTCTGCGAAGCCTGCCACAACCCGCCACCACCCACTTCCACCTCCACTCCCGCCACAACCCACCACCCAGCCCAGATGCTGCCTCCTATTTTTCTTCACCCATGCCCCGCTCACCCAAACCCTATCACCCCACCTCCCACCTCCGCCTCCTCTTCTCCCTCTGCGCCACTGCACAACACTCCCTCTGCACTCAGCTCTGCACAAGCACCACTCCCTCTGTGCCAAAACTCCTCTCAACCCAAACCCTCCGCTCAATCCTCTACCTCCGCTCAGTAACAACACCCGAGCGCCGCTCCTTCACCACTCGATCTCCCCCTGACCACAGTCCCATTAACACAAATTTGACGACCGTCCATCCGTCCCTCTGTAGGTTTATTGGCATTTTACGATGGCCTCTAGACTGTCAAACTTAACCCTGTAAAATGGTGACATCATCAGATATTTGAAAATTCTACCCTTCACCACTGGAGTTTTAAAATCTGTAGTCCAACTTCAAACACTAATAACTTGGTCTTATTAAGTCCTTTTTTAGAGCATTTTTTTTTATTTTGGGTAGATTTTCCCAAAGATCACTGTGGTGGGGTTAGTTTCTATTTTTGCTTACTAGATTTATCAGAAATCACTATTTTTGATGACTATACCTACCTAATCCCTCATTTTGCAGCTTCCAGAGCCTCATACATGCTCATACGATAACCTTTTTGGGTGCTTTTTTGGAAAGTGCGTATTTTGTTTGTCTAGTTTCTGAATATGCAATCAGATTTTTCTAACACTAACAATTTTTGGGCTTTGTTGTTCTTTGGCTTATCTTGTTGATTACAGCCTAATAGTGGTTTGTAGCATGTTGAAAAAGAAGACTAAAACACAAACTACTAATGAATCATCTTGCAGGTTGCCTTGATAGATAGAATGCTAAACATTGTGCTTGCATATTGTTTTTGTTTTATTAAAATAGGAACACACATGCAAGACTTTTTAAAATAAACTTCTATTTGGTGTTTCAGGGATGACAATAATGTCAAGAAATTATGCTCTTGCCCTTTTGGGATGATCATAAATCTAGATTCATCATTGTCTTCTTCTTATGTGTCTGAAGTATCTTCCAATTTTGTAAACCCAAGGAATTGCATGGACATATCCTCTCCCCTCGCCTTCATGAATCTTGGGTGAAAGAGAAATCCATACAAATCCTTTAGCGTGGCTACCTCATGAGAGATTTAATAGAGCCGATGAGAGTGGATTTCCCAATGGTAACAGGATAAAGCCAAGCCCTTCCAAACCTGTATATAAAAAATTTCATTGTGATTAATCTTACAGTGAACATGTGTTGAATATTTTATACCGAGAAGATCTCCCTCAGTACCCTTGTGGTGCATAAAAACCTATAGAACGTAACTTCTATAGGCTGGGAGGCCTCCATAACAGAGCTAATATGCCACAAGTATAACCATCTGAATGAATTCCTTGACTACACACTTTGTTCTAGTAACCAAAATCCCTCTATCTATTGTCACGGAAGGCCAGAGACTGACTAAGACATCCCACACTTTCACGGCTCTTAGTAGAGACAACAATCCCTTGGGAAGTCACAACCCATGGGATTCAAAGCTTGGTGTGCCTGATAAGTGAGTGTACTATAAGGAGGAGCCTATGCCTGCAAGCTTCTAAGTTGTCTGCTATGAGTAGGCCTGGCTGAACTTTGGTTCAAGTGGGAATTGAACAAATATTTCCCTGGCTTACCTAGGATTGTGGTGTGTTTATTATTTTTACTATAAACATTCCACTTGTTGTGTCTTGTGTGAGTGAAACATCAAAACATCAAAATAGACATACAAACATTCAAATCAAATATCAAATGCTCAAACGATTCCAAAACTGTACTTCTAGGTGTTAACTATGAACTCTTGTTTAAGTTTCTGCATCTGCTATCAAACACTGAGAATCTATCAATTATTGTCCAATTTTGTATTATATTGTGAAGGTTCTGTCTAAATTTTCACAAATCTATGTTCTCAACAACATCACTACTCGTCTATGTTTGACTACAATATGTCGACAGTCTGACTCGTTGCTGTTTCAAAATTTGACTTTGTTGTGCTAGTCCAAGTGACCCATTATCTATTTCAATCTTATCATCTTTGTCTACACTGTCCTTATCCTGAGTTGTGAAAGCACGTTTGTCAACCTTGACTCAAGATCAGAGTTGTTGCTATCTCTATCTCAGTTGGACATTATCTCTGTCCTTTAGTCTTGGAATTAATCAACACTTTAGATATCACTTTAGCACTTGTTAGTCAATCAATCAATTCATCATACCTTATCTTCAATATTATAAGCAAGCGCATCAAGACAATCTTACAATGTCTAAAAGCAAAGAAGTTATTCTTATGGCAACTTTATCAAAACAACTTGAATCTTTGAAATCTGAACTTTAAGAATTGAACAAGAAGGAAAAGGATGCTTCATCCGATGAATCCTCATTAAGATCAACCTATCCTTTTCTATTTGATCACGATTCTCACATCTCCCCACTTCCTTCCAACATGGATAAATCTTGGTATGACAATCCCATCTTTGATCAAGAACAATTTAAATAAAAATCTCATCTTTGATTAAGAGAATGTAGAGGAAACTATGATAGAATGAGATAGAAGTCTTTTCTATCCGTAAAAGAAGGATATTGGAAGTCAAGAAGCATCTAATTATCCTTTAGAGAGAACTTTTACTCCTTTGAGACAATCTTATACATCAGCATTGTAAGCACTTCTTGAGCATAATCTCATCACATTTCCTCAAGCCACATCATGTGGATTTAGATTTTTGAGTCCCTATTGTGCATATCATCGACATAACAAGCATAAAAAATCATCTTGCATGGAGTTGAAACATAATATCCAAGATCTCATAGATGATGGCATAATCAAAGTGGAAAATCCTAATGAATCATCTAGTAAAGATACTAATCTCAAGCATGATCAATATTAGGAAACCATGTCTAGCAATGGTTCCCATATCACATATACTTCTTCCACCATTCCTCCATCTCCTAAAGCTTCATCATCTATATCAAGAACTTATCCCAATGATGACTATGTATACTCTCAAGGACTACCTCTAAAATAGATCCAAGATAATCAACATACAGATGCAAGCCTTTCTTAGGCTTCAAAGATCATAGACCTAAATCTTCCATGTGTTTCAACGCTTATCATACCTATTCCAAAGGATTAGCCATTAGTGTGTCAAGAATCGTTCATGCAATGCAACAATCCTACCTCATCCTTAGAAGTGGATCCATTTCAAGGAGACAATCCAAAGTATGAAAAAGCAAATATTAGTGATGATCAAGATCAAGACACCACCCATCTTTATCCAATGGTTGACCTGTTGGAGATTTGCCTTTGTGCAAATAATTGACTGTATGTTTTTCATTGATGACAACATATAGTATACATTAGTGTTCTATATGTAATTATCAGTATGGATATGTTGGAGCCTTGTGTGGTTATTTGTATTTTTTAGACATATTTATTATGCTATGTTCATACACGCAGATTCAGTAGTGCAGTTAAAATTGAGTTATGTTGATCTGTTCACTAGCTACAGTTTTCAGAAGATTGTTATTAAGAGCCGATAGTAATTTCATTATTTCTTCATTTGCGCCTATCTTTGGGATATGCATGTTTAGATTCATGTTTAGTTATGAGTTAAGAATGTCTTATTTAGGGCACTTAATGTGTTTCATCTGAAGTGTGATGTTTGAGTTATTTTGGTGGAGCCGACTGTGTGAAGCGATGCGTCTATTCATTTTGAGTTGCGTGGTTCTAACTATGTTGCATGCTTAGTTTAGCCGACAAGAAAGTTGTTGAAGGGATTCCTACAGCCGACGTAGTCATATATTTTAAGGAAGATAGTTATATTAGTTCATTTGTGATCGCCAAGTGAGAACAAAAATAAGAAATAAGTCGTGACAGTTGCAGAGAAGAATGTCTGATGTATTAGAACAATAAAGCTACATCATTCATCAGTTAAAGATCTATGTGAATAAGTAGAGAGAACATACAACTCACTAGAACTGATCAAGACAACAGGTCTACTTAAATAGTTCAATATCAGATATAGTGTATCTCTATTGTACACAAGGTTACAAGCTTCATCATTCGAGTAGTGTGCTCTTAGATAGTGTGTCCTCACCCCTAACAGGGTTATTTGTAAAAGACTCCTAACAGGGTCTGACCTTTGAGTACTTATTGCATTTTAAAGATCAAATCCTAACAGGGTTGTAAGATCTTCTAACAAGGATCATTATACACTAGTGCAGTTCTTTGTGGGTGCTAATTCCCACCAGGGTTTTTACCTATTTTGGGTTTCCCTGTAACCAAAATTGTGGTGTTTTATTCTGTGTTATCTTGTTGAGTTTATGCTTAATATTAATTTGTACTTAATTGAATAAATAAATGAATGTTGAAGATAATTGATTCACCCCCCTCTTAGTTAACTCTTGGGACTATTCCTAACAATTGGTATTAGAGCCAATTGCCTTGGAGAGAAAGCTTAACAACTTAAGGTAGATTAGATGGTGTACTTCAAAAAAGAGAGTCCTAAGATTGATGGAGAGAATTATATTGACTGGAAGAACAAAATGATAACACACCTACAGTGCGTTGGTTTTGAGATCTATGAGGTAGCTACTCATGCAATTGATGTTCCTACTTTGAAAGATCTTGTAGAAGAATATTCTACTGTTAAACAAAAGGAAGTATTCACCCAAAATTCAATTGCCAAAGAAGCCATTATAAGTGCCTTATCTGACAGTGAATTTTTTGAGATTAAGAAAGAAGATAAAGCCTATTCAATATGGAAGTACCTAGAAGACATGTTTGAAGGAGACATCCAAGAAAAGAATGCACGTAGAAAGATATGGAAGAGGAGATACAACAATTTAGAGATGCTACTTGAAGAAAAAATCAGAGCTTACAATCAGAGGATTAATGAAGTAGTTTCAGGAATAAGAAACAATGGTGGAGAAATTTTAGAGGAAGACATAATAGGAAAATTGACGACTACACTAACAACAAATTATGAGAGCAAGATAAACATCTTGGATGAGACTATGCAATTTTCAAAAGACTTCAAAAGAGAAACCTTGATCAGGAAAATTTCAGCATTTGAGATATCAAGATTGAAGACAAAACCTAAAATTGAAACAACCTTCAAAGCCTCAGTCCATGGTAAGAAATATTTGAGCACTTCTAGTAATATTGAGAAAGAAGAAGAGGATAAAGAACTAGAAGAAATCATTTCTATGATCGCTAAGAAAGAAAGCAAAGGAAAATGAAAATATGAAGGACAGTTACCATTCAAATTTTTTTCATGTAACAAAGTTGGCCATTTTACATCCAAGTGTCCTACAAGAGTCAAGAAGTTCAGAAAAAATTACAAGCCTAAATATACAAAGGAATGCTACTATGCTGAAGATGGTGTGACTAATGATGACTCAAGAGAAGATTAAATTGGATTCATTTGAATTGAAGATATTGGAAAAATGTTTGATGAAATGGACATTGAAGATGAAAAGAAAGCACAAGAATTGGCATTAGTTTCCCAAGAAAACATCACAACAGACTGGATCATTGACAACGGGTGTTCACATCACATGACATGAGACAAAGATAGATTTGTACATCTAGATAAGTACAAAGGTGGCATGGTTAGATTTGGAGATAACACTCCTAAACCTATCATAGGTAGAGGAGCTATCACTCTAGATGGAAAGAACAAAATAGATGATGTTATCCTGTATGTTGATGGTTTACATCATAACTTACTAAGTGTTGGTCAGTTACTCAATAAAGGATATCAGTTAGAATTCAAAAACAACAAGTGCATCATTAATAAAAAATAAGGAGATATGATTACATCAGGTTCAAAGACTAAAGGTAATGTCTTTCAGATCAAATCCGAAGTAAGTTGTTTTGTTGCAAAAGTGGATGATAGTTGGTTATGGCACAAAAGACTTTACCATATCAATTTTGACAACATAGTAAAGATACAAAATGTAAAGGTAGTAAGAGACCTTCCTAGTATTGCAAGACTAGTTGATACTATGTACAGGGAATGTATGATGGGAAAGCATGTGAGGAACTCATTTAGAAGCATGCAGAACTCCACAAAGAACAAATTGGATCTAGTGCATACAGACTTATGTGGACCTACTCAAACAAGATCATACTATGGTGAAACGTATTTTATTTTATTTTTTTATGATTTCTCTAGAATGATTTGGGTTGTGTTCTTGAAAGATAAATCTAAAGCTTTTGATAAGTTCAAAATATTCAAAGCTAAAGTTGAAAATTCGTCTAAATTAAAGATAAAGTGTCTAAGATCTGATAGAGGAGGAGAATTAACCTCTGAAAAATTTCTTAGAGTACTATGAAGAACATGGGATCAAAAGATAGCTAAGTGCACCTAGAACCCCTTAGAAGAATGGAATTGTAGAAATGAGAAACAAGATCATACTTGACACAACACACACTATCATGATTGAAGGAAAAGTTGCACACACTTATTGGAGAGAAGCAGTCAATACAACAATCTATACTATCAATAGAATTAAACTAAGGCCAGGTGCAGACAAGACACCTTATGAACTTTGGTTTGAAAATGTGCCTATAGTAAAATACTTCAAAATATTTGGAAGCAAGTGTTACATCAAGAGAGATTATGGTGTTGGTAAGTTTGATGCTAGAATCGATGAAGGTATTTTTCTTGGTTACTCTACTAAAAGAAAAGATTATAGATGTTTTAATTTGAGGTTGAAGAAAATAATTGAAAGTGCACATGTGAAGATTGATGAGAAGTTCATGATTCAAGAGAGATACTATGATTATGCACCTATGATTGAAGATGAACCTAGACCTATCAGTAAAGAAATAGTTATTGAATAAATGTTTGACTGTATTGATGTATCATACAATAACCCTAAACCAAGTGAGGATGAATCACATATTACAGATGAGAGTTTCACACCTAAAATTCCAAAATACACATCTAGATACCATTCAAAAGAAGATATCATTGGAGATTAGAGCAGTAAAGTTTTGCCAAGATCTAAAGCAAAATGTTTACCATTGATGAAGAGGTATGTTTACTTTCACAAATTGAACCCTTAAGTGTTGAAGATGCTTGTAATGATTCAGATTGGCAGAATGCAATGCAAGAAAAATTAGATTAGATAATTAAGAATGACACATTGGAATTGGTCCCTAGACCTTGTGACGAAAATGTGATTGGAACTAAGTGGATATTCAAAAAAAAAATGAATGAAGATGGTACAATGGTAAGAAATAAAGCAAGACTGGTATGTAAAGGATATGTGCAGAGAGAAGGAATTGACTACTCTAATACATTTGCCCATGTGAGCAGACTGGAAGCTATTTAAGTTTTTTTAGCTTATGCAACATTCAAGAACTTTAAAGTATATCAGATGGATGTCAAGTCAACATTTCTGAATGGTGACTTGAAGGAAGAAGTCTACATAGAGCAACCTGAAGGATTTAATTTATCTGACAAACCTGACATAGTATGCAAACTGAAGAAAGCCCTCTATGGAATCAAACATGCCCCAAGAGAATGAAATGAGAGACTTGTTGGCTGCTTGAAAAAATATAGGATTCAAGAAAGGAGCAACAGATTGTAACTTATTCATAAGAGAGACAGATGAAGGATTATTACTTGTTGCTATTTTTGTTGGTGACATTATCTTTGGTTAATGACAAGTTTAGTGGAAATTTTGCTAAAGAAATGTAGAGCAAGTTTGAAATGAGCATGATTGGACCTATCAAATACTTTTTGGGATTAAATGTAAAACAGACAGACATAGGTATATTCATAAATCAGTCTAAATATGTGAAGGAGATATTGAAGAATTTAAAGATAGAAGATTGCAAGCCAGTAAGCACCCCTATGATAACAGGAAGAAAGCTTTCTAAAGATGATGATTCTATAGAAGTTTAAAAAACACTATACAAGTCTATGATTGGAAAACTCATATATCTTACTCAATCTAGAGCAGATATTTCTAATGCAGTTGACATTGTTGGAAGATTTGTAGTTGAACCAAAAAAAAATCACTTAATGGCAATAAAAAGAACATTCAGATATTTAAAGGGGACTATAGACTATGGTTTATGGTATCCTAACTCAGAAAATGTAGAACTTCATGTGTATACAGATGCAAACTTGACAGGTTGTGTTGATGATAGAAAGAGTACCTCAGGAGGAGAAGTATTTCTTAGAGACAGGTTGGTTACTTGGAAAAGCAAGAAGAAGAACTGTATTTCTCAGTCAACAATAGAAGCTAAGTATGTAGTAGCAACATTCAATTGTTCCACACTTGTTTGGATCAAGCAGATGATTAAAGACTTTGGAATTCATATTAATTATCCTATTTTTATTCATTGTGACAACACTAGCACTATCAATATGTCAAAGAACCTTGTGATGCATGCAAAGAAAAAACACATAGAAATAAAATATCTTTTTCTAAGAGAAAAAGTTGTAGAGAGAGAAGTGAAGTTGGATTATGTGAGCACCAAAGAATAGTTGGAAGACATATTTATGAAGCCTTTATCAAAAGATAGTTTTGAGTATTTCAGGAAGAAGATGGGAGTAATTCCCTTTCGTGGGTCTAATTAGAATTTGTAGCAAATACATCAGTCCTTGGTGACTGATGAATGGTTGACTGCTCTACCTCAAGAGTAGTACCTGTGCTTATTTGTATTTGGCATCCTTTTCCATTGATGTCAAAGGGGGAGTATATAGTAAGGGGGAGCATATACTCTGGGGGAGTATACAGTCATGAAAATAAAAACACAGTAAAAAGAGATGCAATAGTTAAGAGGAACTTTTGATGAGGATATTGAGAAGATTGTAAAAAGAAAGAAGATACTTTTGGATTGATGGTATTTTTCATATCATATGTTGCCATCAATGTCAAAGGGGGAGATTGTTGGAGATTTTCCTTTGTGCAAATAGTTGACTGTATGTTTGTCATTGATGACAACATATAGTATACAACAATGTTCTGTATGTAATTATCAGTATGGATATGTTAGAGCCTTGTGTAGTTATTTGTATGTTGTAGACATATTTATTATGCTATGTTTATACACACAGATTCAATAGTGCAGCTAAAATTGAGTTATGTTAATATGTTCACCAGCTACAGTTTTAGAAGATTGTTATTAAGAGCCGACAATAATTTCATTGTTTCTTCACTTGTGCCTATCTTTAGGATATGCATTTTTAGATTCATGTTTAGTTATGAGTTAAGAATGTCTGATTTAGGGTGCTTAACATGTTTCATCTGAAGTGTGATGTTTGAGTTATTTTGTTGGAGCCGACTGTGTGAAGCGATGTGTCTATTCATTTTGAGTTGCATGGTTCTAACTATGTTGTGTGCTTAGTTTAGCCGATAAGAAAGTTGTTGAAGGGATTTCTACAATCGACATAATCATATCTTTTGAGGAAGATACTTATAGTAGTTCATTTGTGATCACCAAGTGAGAAGAAAAATAAGAAAGAAGTAGTGACAGTTATAGAGCAGAATGCCTGATGTATTGGAATATTAAAGCTACATCATTCATCAGTTAAAGATCTATGTGAAGAAGAAAAGATAACATACAATTCACTAGAACTGATCAAGACAATGGGTCTACTTAAACAATTCAATATCAGATATAGTGTATATCTATTGTACATAAGGTTGCAGCCTTCATCATTTGAGCAATGTTCTCTTGGACAGTGTGTCCTCACCCTAACAGGGTTATTTGTAAAAGACTCCTAACAGGGTCTGACCTTTGACCAGGTCATTGTACTTATTGTATTGTAAAGATCAACTCCTAATAGGGTTGTAATACCTTCTAACAAGGATCATTATACACTAGTGCAGTTCTTTGTGGGTGCTAATTCCCACCGGGGCTTTTATTAAAACTATTTTGGGTTTCCCCGTAACAAAAAATGTGGTGTTTTATTCTGTGTTATCTTGTTGAGTTTATGCTTAATATTAATCTATACTTAATTGAATAAAGAATTGAATCTTGAAGATAACTGAATCACCCCCCTCTCAGTTATCTCTTGGGACTATTCCTAACATGACCTAAGTCACACATCTGAAGAGTCTCCTCATTATCCTCAGATCTCCTTCCATCTCTTCAAAGAAGATAACACTCCATCTCCCAAGCAAGATCAAGATATCCTTTCCACCATCTCTAAAGAACCTATTGAAAATCAAGAGAAAATTACCCTTTGTACACCATCTAATGATCCTTGTCAAGATTAGAGCATCCCATCATCTCCATGTCATGTTCTTCCATATCTAAAAACCATCATTCCTCTAAATCCCTTGCATAAAAATACATCCAATCAAGCTTCAGATGCTACTATCAAAATTACTCCTATTGAAGCTACTCATGCTCCTATTAATATATAGATGAATTCTAAAGAGAAGAGCCTTGGTCATGCAACTCACTCTAAAGATTTTGATATCCCCTCCACACTTTATATCCCTCCATTCAAACATAAGCATCAACCTTCTCCATCCTCCAAATCCATCCTTGGTCCTTATATCTCAAAGCTAAAACCGTCAAACCTTCCATCTATATTGGGTCCTTATGTCCCTCCATTTACCATGCCTATCACTACTAGCTTGTCATCCACTTATCCTATACCCTATCAAGATCAACAAAGACACGCATCCCTGAATTTTCCTTATCAACCAATCCATATGAACCAGTCATATCATCCTTATTCATCCACAATTCCTAAGTCTTTTGGAAGTAATTTGGATGTGCAACAAAAAAATTAGAAATACAAGAATCCACTTACATATGAAGATCACTATGTCCCATCTAATCAACATGTGACTACAAAAAAAAAGGAAATATCCAAGAGACCACATAGGTCCACTGAGCAAAGAATAATATCAAATAAAATATGTGTTCCTAAATCCATCATGGATGCATTGCATTCTAAATCATCCAAAAGCAAAGGAATATCAAAAGCTATGTGGATTCCCACGTCTCTTCTAAAGGACTTGGATACAAAAAGAAAATCAAAACCTATGTAGATTCCCAAGTCTATCTTAAAAGGCTTGAACAAAAAGGAAATGTCAGAGTTGGCATCCAAGCTTCCAAAGTCTTCCACTTCATCTGCATCTAAATATCCCCCATCTTCTAACTCTATTTTGGGTCATCATGTCCCAAAATCCCTTACCTTGAATACTATATCCATCTTGGGTCCTCGTATACCAATATCCATATCAGCTCATCCATCAAAGCCTCAAGCTATTCCATCCACTTTTCCTCCATTTGTCCACTACCCTTCAAGGGTTGTGTCAATGTTGATCTTATCACCATTTCCATCTACCTCTACACAAACTTTTCAATACCCTATCCAATATCCTACACCTACCTCTTACCCATCCATCTCATATCCTTCTATTCCTCTTATCCAATCTATCACATAAATCCTTGGCTACCATCACCCTATCAACATCTTTGAGCATACTTTCAGTGGCCTTGGCCTATCATTGCATATCTTTCAAAGGAGCACTATCGAAAGAGAAAGAAGCTAAATTTCCTCCATAAAATCAAAAGTACAAAAAAAAAAGAAAAATGTGCCTTGGTGAAAACCTGGTAAATAGGCACCTTGGTAGCAAAAGTAAAGATAAATCAATCTGTCCTATGGTGAAAACCACTTATTTTGGTGCCTTGGATAAGTACCATGATGAAAACTTGGCAAATAGGTGTCATGTGTAATTACTCCTACTTTCACTCTTCACTTGGGGGAAAGTTATTTCCATGTCATCCTATCTATCATATCTTACATCCAACTAGCACATGAGCATCCATGTTCTTCTTGTGATCTTGACAAGGATGAGCCTATCCATGAACACTATGACTCTTGACATGCATTATCCTTTCCATCCAGGTATTCACTTTCTCTCATCCATCTACCCTATCATGAAATTTCTTATTCCAAGCCTATACTTCCTATCTCTGAGCATTCATTCCACAATCTAAACATTCACTTATAGCCTCCATCATCCTTTATCCTAATTATGCTATCATAGCTATATCCTATCTAATTGACCCCTTGGTCTTGATCAAAGTTGAAAAAAAACTTCTCAAAAGTCTCTTGACATGTGCATTCTTTGGACTACATGATTTTCATGACATCAGGTCATTATCCTATATGCTATCCAACACCGCTTCATGAGCCTACATTGCTATATACTTTTTCCCTAGCTTGGGTAATCTTGAGGAGACTGTCTTGAGGGTCGCATTCACCCTCTTCATCCATCATTGTCTATTCGTCTCATCTATCAAATTTCTACTCCATCTGCAATGTCCTCCACCTTGCTAGACATTAGGGGAAAACTAATGTGATCTTGCTTGAGATCGAGTAATCTCTAAAAAATCTAAAAATTGTAAAAAGTCTTTAAAAAATATCATCTTGTGAAAACCTAGCAATAGGCACTTTGATGCATCAACCAAAAAAATTTCTATTGACTATCTTTCAATGAACATGTATCGGGGCAATCTAACCCTAATTCCTAACAATTGAACCTCATTATGGGGACAATCTTTTGAAAGACAATAAGCTATTAGGTATCTAGGAAATCTAACCCATATTCCTAGGAGTCAAAATTCTCTAAGTTACCTTCAAGACACCAACTTACATGGATAGAAACTAGTCGTACTCTAGGGGAAACCTTCCTAGTCTAGGGGCACTGTCCTATTACTTTTCAGAATCTCTCTCGTATTAGTCACCGGTGGTTCTCACTGCGTGTGCCTGCTGATGCCTAGCTATTACTCAGATTTATCTACTTGAGAATCTCTCTCGCATCAGTCACCAATAGTTCTCACTATGTCTTCTTGCTGATACCTAGCTATTACTTAGATTTATCTACTTGATAATCTCTCTCGTGTCATTTACTTGTGGTTCTCATTGCGTCTACCTAGTGTTATCATACTGAAGAGATTTATCACAAATGATGTATATCTACAAATTGACATCAATCCATTGAAATTGGAGTTGTACTCAATGCTCTATCTATCGATGCTTAGTCTTGGAAATTCTTTGCCTTTGTTTGTATATAGCTTTGAGTCACTTTCATAACACTTTGGTTCCTCTACGAACCCTCCTGACTTGACACTGATCCAGAGTCATAAGCATGGGGGCAATCAAATAAAGTTTTTCCTTGTAGTACGAGTCAAGTCAGTCATCGATGTTTGCTACTAGGGGCATGGGTCCCCAATCAGATCACATCATTGTTAGGTATTTGAGCAATAGAACTCAGATCCCTAAGGATCAAGCTTTGTTCTGGAGATGGTTCTTGAAATATCATTGTTAGGTATTTGAGAATTCTAACTCAGATCCTTGAGGATCAAGCTTCATTCTGGAGATGATTCTCAAAATCTCAGCTATTAGATATTTGAGAAATCTAACTTAGATCCCTAAGGATCAAGCTTCATTCTGGAGATGATTCTCAAAATCTTAATCTATTAGGTATTTGAGCATAACTCAGATCCATGAGGATCAAGCTTTGTTCTGGAGATGATTCTCAAAATCTTAATCTATTAGGTATTTGAGAAATCTAACTCAGATCCATGAGGATCAAGCTTCATTCTGGAGATGATTCTCAACATCTTAATCTATTAGGTATTTGAGAAATCTAACTCAGATCCCTGAGGATCAAGCTTTGTTCTGGAGATGATTCTTGAAATATCATCGATTAGGTTTCTGGGCAATCTAACCCAGATTCCTGAGAGTCAAGCTTCATTCTGAAGATGGTTCTTGAAATATCACTACCAAGTTTTGGGGCAATCTAACCCTGACTCCTAAAGATTGAGCCTCATTCTGGGGATAGTCTTTTGAAAAGTGATAATCTATTAGGTATCGGGGCAATCTAACTCAGATTCCTGAGAATCAAGCTTTGTTCTGGAGATGACCCTCAAAAAATTGATTTAACCGACATCTCGACAATCTAACCTAGACTTTGGAGAGTTAAGCTCTATTATGGAGATGACTCTGAAACCTTCATCAAACGATCTTTACATCATCAATTCTCAAAATTAATTTCAAACTATTGTTCTATGCTTCAGATATCAGACTTTTCTTTGAATCAATGCGCTGCTCGCACATCAATTCAAAGAGGGGCAAAATGTAACACCCCAAAATTGGCATCTTGCAACCCTAACCAATTTTGTTGCATTTATCATTCTTCTAAATCATCAAAGTCCTATTGTACTAGGCAATTCTGAGTTTCAGCTAACTCTACTTGACTTAGGTGTCAAATGCAGAAAATCCTAAATTTGCATTAATCACATACAGTATTTAATTCCTAAATATCAATTATAATTGGCTAAATAAACCCTATGATCAAATTAATTTAATTACAAAGTCCTTTCACTTTAATTAAATTAAATTCACCCTTTTAGCTAAAATACATGAAAAGGAATTAAATAATATTTCATTATTAAATAAATATCCTCATTTCAATAATTGAATTTAATTATTCAAAATAATTGAGAAAATACATTTATGAGGTCATATTTCATTTATTTAATCAAATAATCTCTCCAAAATCCTCACTTCAGTTCAAAAATGGAAACTTTGAGTTGACTGAGATTCAAAAGTGTAGTAAATCAGTTAACTGCTTCATTTACTCAAAAAGACAACGGTTCACTGTTTCTCTCAAAACAAACTTGCTATTCTGAACTGGATTTCGAGGTGTTAACTGTTTCTCTCAAAGGAAACTTTCCATTCTAACTAGACTCTCATCCTATAAAAGAACCTCATTTCTCATTCAAAAGGAGGGAGAGAATTCATTGTTGCATCGAATCGTTGCTGTATTTTCAATTCAATAATTTTCATGCATTTAAACTCTCACATTTCTTAGTTTGTATTTTCAATAAACTAATATCATTATTGGATTAATCATGTCTAGTTTAGCTTCTTTCAAGCACTCTTAGATTAATCTCATTTCTATCTTAATCTCATATTTATTTCTAGCTTAATATCATGCTTATTTCTTAGATTAATCTTGCATCTGTCATTCTAGATTAATCTTGCACTACATTTTTATCTTAAATCCTTCGTTCTAGTAATGGTCTATGGTTTTTGGACTCTTGAACACTGAGAGCTTATTCAAAACCCAAGATAGATAGGAGGAAACAGGTCGACTCACATAGGCATGCAAGATGGATAATTTCATATCCATTCTTGTATGTGACTGGTGAACAATGACCATGTTGAAGTGTATGGCTAAGTAAGAAGGCCACATTTAGCGTATACAACAACAACATGGATCATTCAAGCATATGAACAAGAATCTCAAATTTCAATGGTAAATAGAATCACTACCACTTGACCATGTGGAACCCTGAGGTCCAACCCACCATGTTGAGGAGATAAACACCATGCCCAACTCAAAGAAATTCAAAGGGTCAAGGATACAATACCACAATACCAACAAAAGGTATAAACATAATATCCTAGAATCTTGCTACCACACTATACTATACACACTAACAGAGGCACCAGACAAACATAGGAAACCTAAGATTCATATAGGGAAGTGTCATCACGTGTGCCTAAACCTTTATTTACCATGATATTCTCTTTGGATCCCATCCTCCAAGTGACCATATGCGGTATCAGTAGTCCTCTCATATAGATAAGGAAATTAACTACATCATACCTCAACATTTCCTCTAGATGAGAAATCATCTTCTCACACTCCATCCTAGCCTATACTAGCACTCAAGGTATGGGTAAGGAAAACAAAACATCTTATTAATCATTTAAAAATGCCATTAATTTATTAAGTTATCACTTATTAAGTTTCTTACAATGAGTTACCTTGGCAACCACTTTACGATCCTGACCCCTATTGCAAGCCATTTCCCCTTTACACACCTAGATAACCTACCCTAGGCTCATAGATTAGAAAAATAACACCATAGAAAAATGATTCTAAAATCAAGCTCCTTAATTACACCAGGAACATATTGGTTTTGAAATAATCATAACATCCTAAATAAACTCTCAAGAATGATCACATATGCATATGAGCTCAATACTTAAAAACAAGGTCAGATAATGAAGATCAAGACAATGACAACTTATAGGATGCATGCAAAAATTACACACATGTAGAAATAACAAAACAACTAGCCCCTGGTAGTCTAATCCTTTAGCCAACTTAGACTAACCAAACAATAATGATCCAAAAAATAAACACATTTAAAAACATCAAATAATAAATCCACAATTTGTAATTAACTTAGGAAATTAAATTAAGTTAATTATGATTCAATTTAATTCCACATATAAATAATTAATCAATGTAGAATATAAAATTAATTCATAATTAATAATAATATTCTAAAATATTTATTAAATACAAATTTTTTTGATAGATAAGAGGCCTTAGCGAAATAATTTTATTAATAACCAACCTATTTACAACCCGAATCACTAGGGGCATTGGTAAGAAAGAGTAGGGCGGAGAAAACCTCGTGCCTTGCCCCAAAATTTAATAATAAATTTTTACATTCATCGCGATGATAATTTTGGGGTTTCATGAGGGCATTTCCCTCGAACATAGAAGACACATATGATATAATTACAAACATCTGATGGTAACAAAACCATTTTAGCTGCTTCAACTACCTTATTTATCTAGGATAGTTGTAAGATTTACAACACTTTCTATTTTTCAAAGAATTTAATATTAAAAGATCTCTTTTGTTTTGAGATATATTTGATGATGCCTCTCAAATTCTTATTGATGTAAACCTGATTTCTGCCCTTACTTTTTCCGTATGCACTTAATCTCCTGGAATACCAAAAAAAAACTACTAAGGAACTTGGCACTTTTTTTAGGGCCAGTCATCTTAGTGCAACATACATTCTTAATAGATCTACCAATCAATTAATAATAATTAATTATGATTAAAACCTTTTTTTATCATTTTTACCTTTGATTTGAATTTGTTAGCTACGTCTCTATAGGAGCAGAAATAAAATCTGATTTGATTGCCAAAAAATGTCAGTTAGATACCAAGCACATAATGAAGCTTAATTAAATTACCAAATTCCAATATGAATACAAATATTGAAATCAAGAGTACCAGATTAATTAGATGAGCATGAATTCAAATCAATCAATTTAGACTAATTGAAATTAAGGTTCCCCTTAAGTTATTGAAACCTTGTTTATCTCTTAATTTGAAGACAATATGAATGTATGTTTGTTTCAAGATAGGAGATTACCAAGGCTACAATAACAAAGGGGTTGGGATCACCATCTTTTTAAATATTGATTTTCAACTATTATCAATAAACCATTAATTTTTATTAATCTTTTTCCTAAAAATGCTGAAGAAGAAGCAATGTTGAGTAAAGGTTCATGGGATTTTGTGGATATTGTTAAGATTAAGAGTATTTGTGCTAAGATTTTGAAAGTCATGATAGAGTTTTTACTCCTGATCAACACTACTCCAAGATTTATAATATCCATTTTGTTCTAGTTAACCACTTTAGGCATAACAAGAAATTTTCATTTCTCTAGTTCATGCTTAGCTCTTTGAATAATAGTATAATAGAGAATAGGAAAAAGCCCAGTATCCCGATGTTGCATGTTGGGTTAAACATGCTCATTGCATACTATGCTAGGGACAAAATTCCCAAACCCATACCCAAAGTGGTCAAAGGGAAGAAGAAGAAAATCAAAATGGAAGAGATAAGGGCTAAAATAAACAAGAGGGAAAAGAAAAAGAAGGGAAATGTTGACTGCAGAGAGGAAACTAAAGATCAAAACATTTCTCTTCAGGGTAACGAAGAAGAAATGATGCTGGAGGAAAATATGAAGGATGATCTTGTAGAAGAGAAGGGATCTCTGGAGGAAGATATTAAGGGCTCCACATCTAAGGATAATGAAAGAGAGGAGAGCAATGAGGAGGTCCAAGATGTGGGAAAGGATGATGAAGATCAGGAAGTGGAAAAAGATGAAGAAAAGGAAGAGGAGAAGGAAGTTGAGGACTTGAACAGGCAGCCTAAAAAATCTAGAGCTGGGAAAAGAGATCAGAAAAGATAGAGGAATGGTAAGGAAAAGGAGATTTCTATCAGCTTTGAAGTCGAGGACTACACTCTGTAGGAGGTTAAGAGCAAGGAGAGCTATGACATTATTCTAGAGAAAAGGATCAGTCAGGAAATGAAAAAGATGAGGCACAATCAGAAGGCTATGGAAGAATCTATGGAGCCCCTAAAAGTGAAATTGGATACGCTGGAAAAGGACTGTAAGGAAGATTTTTTGATGAAGGTAAATAATAACAACTCGAATGAGGAACTGACAACTAGAATTTCTGCCATTGTGGATGAAAAGATGAAAGCTTGAAATGATAAAGTTAGTAATAAAAGGCATATGATCAGGGAAATCTCGAAGCATAGCTATGAGGGACTCAAAGTCTCCATGGTTAATTTGAAAGCCCTGTATACTTATCTCAAGAGAAGCTTGCTGGAAAATACTAATATCATGGTGGATGATGATGCTGGGTCCTCGGGGCCGGGAACTAGAGCCAGAAGCAGTCTCAAAAGGAAACTACCTGAAATGCCAAAGGAGCTGAAAAGTTTGAAAGACTCCATTCATATAATGGAGGAAATGCAAAAAGAGGCTGAAAATGTCACAAAAACTAACAAGTAGATCTTTCTGGTCTTTTGCTGGTAGTTTGCTGGATGCAGTGCTGGTGCCTATTTTTTGGTATTTCGTTGTAACTTATTTTGGCTTTGTTGGTTGGGTTGGGGTCCTACTTTTTGTTTAGCAGACATTCAATGTTTGTTAGGGCTTTTTTGAATATCTATTTCCCTATTTTTTAAATGGTTTTAGGGTCCATTCAAAACCTGTATTTACCGCTATCAAAAACAATATTTAATTACACCTCATAATCTTTTGAGTGGTATTTTTCTTATCTTTATGGAAAATATCATATTTAATTTTATACATAGGAACCTTAAGATTGAACCATTCCCTTTAATGTGTTCCTACTTTATTGTTGCATTAATCAGGAAAAGACCAAACCTTATACCCATACTACCTAACCACACCTCTTAATATAAATATATATTCTTTATAAATGCACATGAGATACTACCTTACTACACCTGTGAGTTTATATTGGATATCCCTTTTCAATACGAGATGTAGTGAGTTTAATCCTTCCTTGCCAATGGGAAATTTGATTAAGTATTTAGCTTTCTTCATACAATTCTTTAGAAGTTTGTGTAACCTATTACTGCTCTTTTTTAATACTATTACCATTTTTATATCTTCCCTTTTAATTGAATCTTAAGACTCATGTTTGTTTTTTGCTAGTTTGATATTTTATTTACATCATTTGGTGATTTAAAAAATATTTGCAAGGATTGCCATTTAAACCTCATTTGAAAGACAAAAAGTAAATAGCTATTTCTTCTTAACCCTTGTGCAAATTAAGTGCTCTTCAAAGTGCCTTATACGATTATTACTTATTCACGTAGGCATACAATTACCAACTTACATATATGGCTCAGATGATTGTTGAATAAGTATGTTTTAAAAAATGATATATGCGTGTGTGTGTAAATATATCTGTTTATTAACTGGACCAATCTATCTTAGAATTTCTAAATATATATCTATAGAGTGTGTATATCTATGTATATACATTATGTATACACACACACAAAGATATATATATATATATATATATATATATATATATATATATATATATATATATCTTTGTGTGTGTGTGTGTGTTTATCTTTCTATGTGTACACACATATATATTTCTATATATATATCTTCCTAGATCTCCAGAATAAATGTATTTTATTCCAATTCATCCACATCCATTAAATCATTTCTTATAATATAAAGCATTCAATTTTAATCCTATCATTTAGTCCCCTGAGACCGTAGCTTTGCAACAGACCCTTCTACCAACTTAAATCATAAATTTTAATTCAAACATATATAATCTTTGATCCAAAGGTTTTTTACCCAAATTGTAATTCCCAACATTGAATAACACAACACAGACCGAGGCTACAAATAGGCCATAAAAAATCTAGGTTATTCTAGAACAATCTTGACTCTTATTAAAACATAATAAAAGATCTAGCTCAAAAACAATAATTAAATCAGGGGAGTAAATGTAATGATGGTGATATGAACTCAAAATAAGGCTATTAAAAGGGAAATCATTAATACACATGAGGTACGTCAAGGATTGAGGAGCACAATAAATGATGGAAACAGAAAAAATATACAAGAAAAGATATGAAAATATGTATCTATATGAGTGTATA
>MU224514.1:2223407-2240083 GCA_018584345.1 Thuja plicata
TATATATATATAGACACACACACACACACACACACACACACACTTATGAAACTATCAATATAAAAGAAAAGAGTTAGAGAATCCTAGGTAGGTGAGATGACACTGAAATATTCAGGGTTTTAATTGTATTTTGTTATCTAAAATGATGTGAATTATGTGATAATATATGATTCCTTCAACTTTGAGTTTTTCTTTTTATAATTCTGTGTATTCCAATATTGTGCCACCTGCTCCTTTGTTGGCTAATTCATCTACCAATTTGTTTCCTTCTCGAATATATTTTGTTAGGTTAAAATAGTTTAGTAGGCTTACTGCCCTATTGAATCTTGTGTTTAGATTCCAATTAGGATTCATCTTTGTTCTAATTGCATTTATTATGATTTGAGAGTCACTTTTGATTTCTAGGTTTACTATTCCTAATTTTTTACATAATATGAGCCCTTCTACAAGCTCCTAAATTTCTGCAATATTATTGGTGGTGTTGCCACTAGGTTTTGCTATCCTACTACAAATTTTTCCCTTACAATTATGGACCACACATCCTATACTTGCAGGGCCTGGATTCCCCTGTGAAGTCCCATCAAAATTTAGTTTATACCAATCCCTTTGTGGGGGAATCCATTTGCAATTTTCTCTTGCATCGTTGTTTTTTTTGTGCCCCCTTTCCTATACTAGGGGGGATGATTAGACCAAATCATTCTTTACTCATCTGACTGTCCCAATAAGAAAAGGAACCTTCGATATGATTTTTATTTTTTAGTCTATTATTTACTATTTATACTATACTAACTTTGATTTTATTATGAAGTCATTTCTCATCCATGCTTTTATCTTGAAAGATCCTACGATTTCATTCTTTCCATAATTCCCATGTAAGTATGGATGGTGCTATTTTAAAGATAATATTATAGAGGATTTTGTATTGGATAATTGGCCATCTCTTAATCCGATCTATTAAATTGTTGGCCATAGAATTTTTCAAATGAATCCTCCTATATAACCATTTCCAACATTCCCGAGCATAAGGGAAATAAACAATAATGTGATCCACTGAGTCAACCTCATTCTTGCATAGAACACATCTTAACGGACCCTCAAAATAAATTCTCCTGAACCATTAAAAAATGATGATCCTTTTTTGTAAAGCACCCCATAAGAAAGTACCTACTTTTGGTAGGCATACTTTATCCCAACACATGTGCAAGGGAATCTCTACTTTCTGCTATTATTGTGCATTGGCCAAGGAATCATATCCTTCCTTTACCTTGTAAGATCATGACTTAGAACCTGCCCAAATCAGAGTGTCGTGATGGGGAGCTCTAACTCACAAGAGCTTTCTTTCTCTTCTCAAGGCCTTTCCTATGACCTTACTAGGGTACTTCTTGTTAGTAATAACTGAGAGGGGGGGGGGGGGGGGATNGGGGGGGGGGGGAGAATCAGTGACCTCAAAAATTTATCTTTTAACAACCAATCAATAAATCTCAGATTATTATGTCCCTACAAGATGCATGCCTTGAAATAATAATAATGATTAACTGTTTGTCAGTTTTCTCTGTCAATCCTTATTCTTTCTTGATTACCGACAAGCAATATAACTATTTACCAAAACTCAGTAAATAAGCAAAGTATACTGATCAATCCAGAGTTAGCTATGTAAGATGCAATACAGTAAAGAAATGAATCAAACACACATAACACATAAATTTTAACGTGGAAACCATGTTAAGGGAAAAACCATTGGGACTGGTACCCCAAATTTTCACTCTTCTGAAGTGAGCCCTGTTAGGAACCAACCCTATTAAAGGTTACAAAACACACTATTAAGTGCGACCTTGTTAGAGGATTTTATACATAGAGGTTGTCACTTAGTATCCGGAATCTATTGCTACCATCCTTGAATCATCCTCCTTCTTAGACTGTTAATAGGTATTGGGAAATTCCAATGCAACTTTCATGAATCAACCTTTTTGGCACTCCTTGAGATGTACCTCAATATATAGAAAACTATTAAGTCCTGCTCGGTTAAGAAACTTGATGCTTCAATGGTTAAACTAAAACTCTATGACCTGTTCATATTGCAACTTTGAATTGTATATTTTTAGATCTATTTAAGTACATTACCTCTCTAACCAATGTATCAATTCAATCCTTGTGCTCCATAATTTCTACTCTATGATGTTGTGCTCACTGTTCGTCAGCATCTGTAGAATTCCTTAGCTCTTCCTTCAACTTGTTTGATTAGCACTGCATGAAGTTGTTCTTCATCAGTTTCTCTTCAACATCCTCTTTTTATTCACTCCCCTTAATCCCATTCATAAATGAATTAAGCTTGTCTCTTATATAGACATAATATTCATTGATTCATTGATTCTTGATTCTTGGTATGATAAACAATCTAGCCAATTAGATTTAAAGTATAAATCCTGATTTGTCTCGTAGATATAATCTTGCCAACTGTACAAATCAGCTTTAAATAAATCACTTATCTTTGGTTGAATAAAATAAAGTAGACAACCAATTAAGTCAATTTTTAGCTCTGTCAGCTAGATATTTTGTCATTTTTTGAACTCTCGATTCTGTCGGTCACTACTGCAGTTAGTTGTTGGAAAAAACTAACTGATCCATCAGTGAGACTCCAGTTAGCTTCATGATCTCTATCCGTCAGGCAACTCTATGCTTCTAATTGCTGGGTATCACTGTGACTGTTGTTCTTTGCTCTGTCCGTTGGTGTGCACTCCATTGGTGTTGTTTGTCACTTAGTGAATACTTGACTTTTATGCATTGCTGAAAGCACAAATTTGGTTCCTTTGGTTATCTGAAGTCTTTGGCATTATGTACATGAACATACCGATGATATCAAGTTGACATCAATGACAATATAGTCCATTAACTGATTTAATGACCTGCATTATCTTTCAACTTAACATTATCAAACATTCAATCAGTTACATGTCATCAATATCTCCCTTTGGCATTGATGGCAACATACTATATTATCACACTATACTATTTCTAATACAATATGAAATACAACAGTTGAGATTCATCAAACTACCAATCTTTTGTTCTGTTAACCGATAAATGCCTGACCATCAGTAAGCTCTGTTTTAGCTTAGATTTGAGTCTTGCAGCTCTCTGTCTTTTGATGTGTTGTGTTCTCTCCTTGTGTCAATTTCTCTCCCTTGACTGTTCTTCTCTTTTGATGTCTTTTCTTTTGTCAGCAACTCTCCCTTTGTATAATCTTTCCATACAATTTCTCTCCCTAAGGATATAATCTCTCCCTGTTGGAGTAATGTGATAATGGATAATCTCTCTCCTTTTACAGAAGGATGTGATAATATGGATAATCTCTCTCCCTTTGACAACAATGCCAAACAAATATCTTCACAAATATCTAACATTAATGTCAAACAATTGTTTCTTTCCATCCATAATATATTCCTTTAATTTCCCTTATCCATCAGCAATACAACAATATGCTCTGGTACCTGGTGCTGATATATACCTGTCTATATATAGATGTATCCTTGAAGTTCATCTCTTTTATTGCATCAACATTAATGATATTTTGATAATATGTAGGTTGATGCATCCTTCTAGTCATTTTACTAACTGGTAGACAAGGGTTTGACCCCTAGTCTCTTTCTCAAGTATTCAAATGTATCCTTGGGCAGTGGCTTGGTAAAGATATTAGCTAATTGTTCTTTGTATTGCACATACTTAAGAGTCACCTCCTTTTCTTGAACTTGTTCTCTTAAATAATGATACTTTATTGCAATGTGTTTAGTGTTAGCATGCATGACTGGATTCTTGGAAATGTTTATTGCATTGGTTTTATCACAATAGATAATTATTGGTTCTACGATCTTCATATGCATACCTTCCAGTAACTATTTGATCCATGCAATATTTGCAGTAGTAGCAACATACTCTGCTTCTGCATTAGACTTAGAGATGCATCCTTGCTTTTTTCTAATCCATGTGAGAAGTCTGTCACCCATAAACAATGCTCCTCCAGTTGTGCTCTTTTGGTCATCAAGATTTCCAACCCAATCAGGGTCGGTAAACACCTTAAGTTCAAATTTATCTCCTCTTCTATACCATAAGCCATATTCCTCGATATTCTTCACATATCTTAAAATTCTTTTCACAACAGTCATATGTGATTCCCTGGGGTTAGCATAAAATCTAGAAGCAATTCCTACTGCATGTGCAATATCTGGTCTAGCGTGTACATGAGTTTTCCAATCATTGATCTGTACAAAGTCTGATTTACCTCTGATGTCTTGTCCTCCTTTGTCAACTTACATCCAGTAGCCATTGGTGTTCCAACTGGTTTGGAATCTTCCATCTTGAATATTTCTAGGACCTCTTTAATATATTTGGACCGTGTAATGAAAATACATTCACATTGTTGCATGATCTATAGACCAAGAAAGAACTTGATCTCTCCAAACATAGACATCTCAAACTCTTTTCTCATCTCATTAGCAAATGATTTGCATAGCATATCATTGCCTCCAAATATGATGTCATCAACAAATATTTCAGCAATCAAAGTGTTAGCATCAGTATCTTCCTTCAAATAAAGATTACTATTTTCACTAGTCCTTTCAAATCCAATACTTATAAGATAGGAATGACATCATTCATACCAGGCTCTAGGAGATTGTTTCAATCCATACAAGGATTTATGAAGTCTACATACCATGTTTCTTATCTGGATCTACAAACCCTTCTGGTTGCTCCTTGTATACTTCTTCTTCAAGTATTCCATTTAGGAATGTTGACTTGACATCCATCTGGTATACATTGAATCCTTTGAATGCAGCATAAGAAAGTATTATTCTTACATCTTCTAGCCTAGCAACGGGTGCAGAGGCCTCTCCATAGT
This sequence comes from Thuja plicata, assembly GCA_018584345.1. Lineage (NCBI taxonomy): Eukaryota > Viridiplantae > Streptophyta > Pinopsida > Cupressales > Cupressaceae > Thuja > Thuja plicata. The sequence continues at coordinate 2,228,302 of MU224514.1, forward strand.
CAATACCTTCCTCTTGTGCATAGCCCTTGCATACTAGTCTTGCTTTGTTTCTTGTGACTTCTCCATTCTCATTCAACTTGTTCCTGAATATCCATTTAGTACTGATGACATTCTTGTCATCTGGTCTTGGCACAAGTGACCATGTCTTGTTCTTCTCAATCTGCTCAATCTCATCATTCATAGCACTTATCCATTCTTCATTGTCAAGTGCAACATTGACAAATTTTGGCTCAAACTCACAAATTAAACAACTTGTGTTTAGAGACTTACTTCTTGTTCGTGTAACAACTTTCTTATCTCCTATGATCTGGATCTTTGGATGGTTCCTTCTTACATATCTAGCAAGAACTGGTTCAACTCTTTGTCTATCATCTTGATCATCATTTTGTCCTTCATTATGTTCTTCACCACCTTGCACATTATTTTGATTATTATCCTGACCATCGGTATTTGTAGCCTAACCGTCAGTTACAACATTTTGTTGCTCTAGAATTAAGCATTGTTGCTCGGGCAGAGTGTTAGTTTCTTCACATTATACAAACTTTTTGTAGTCCTCTGGTTCTTTTGTGCTTTTCAGCTCATTCTTTTCTACAAATTCATCTATCTTCACATTTTCACTTTCAACAATTTTGTTAGAGGCCTTAATAAGACATTTATAAGCCTTGCTTTTGGTGGAATACCCTAGAAAGATACCTTGATCACTCTTGGCATCAAGCTTTCCATTTCTATCATCCTTTAAGACATAACATTGACTACCAAAGATTTTGAAGTAACTTACATTGGGTGTTTTACCGTACAATAACTCATAGGGTGTATTCTTTGTGTCCTTCTTCAATTGTACTCTGTTTAATGTGTAGACAGTAGTATTGATAGCTTCTCTCCAGAAGATTTGGGTGATGCCTTTTTCTATCATCAGTGTTCTAGCACAATCAACTATGGATCTGTTCCTTCTCTCAACAATCCCATTTTGTTGTGGTGTTCTTGGTGCATAAACTTATCTTTTTATACCATGCTCATTGAAAAAATTAGTGAATTCATTTGATATAAACTCTCCTCCTCTATCTAATCTCAAGCATTTCAAATCCTTACCACTTTGTTTTTCTACCATAGCCTTATACCATTTAAACATCTTGAATGCTTCAGATTTATCTTTTAGAAACCTAACTGTCATCACTCTAGAGTAATCATCAACAAAGAGAATAAAATATCTATCTCCATAATAACTATTTGTCCTAATTGGTCCACATAGATCAGTATGGACTAATTCTAGAATATCATAAGATGTATGGGTTTTAATTTTGAAACTAGACTTTGTCATCTTACCTTTTTGACAATTCTTGCACATGATGTTGTCTGGCTTTGACATCATTGGTAAGCCTCTTACATTTCTCCTTCTGCTTATTTTCATCATGTTGGAAAAATTCACATGACACAATCTTTTGTGCCACAACCATATGTCTTCATTTCTAGTCATTAAGCAAGTGGTGTTAGTATCATTCAGATAGAATAACTTACCTTTTTTCTGTTCACCGGTACCAATCAATCTTCCTGATTCATTGAAGATCTTTGCCTTCTTATTCCCAAATGCTACTCTGTGACCTGAATTATTCAGCTAAGAAACTCTCAACAGATTATAATTCAATCCTTTTACCCAATAATCATTTTCACATTTAATTAGGTTATTCAACATTATATTTCCTTTACCTTCAACTGGACAAGGTGTATCATTACCCATTCTTACTGTACCACCATTATAATACTCAAAAGTGTTAAACTTTTCTTTTTCACTGGTCATGTGGTGAGTGTAGCCAGTATCTATAATCCAAATTTCATTCTTTCTAACCTTAGATATGAGTGCATTTTCTACATACCTTTCATCTTCATATGAATCATCTTTCACAGCCACAAACACCATCTCGATGTCTTCATCAGGTTTGGTGTCATTATCTTCATCTTTGCAAGAAGCTAGGTAGATGGCTTTCTTTCCTTTGTCCTTGTAGTCTCGGGTATCTCTTCTTTCTGATTGTCGATAACTTCTGTAATCTTTGTTATCACCTCTATCAGATTTCTTCTCAAAAGATCCGTCATTAACTCTATCATCTTTTCTTCTATTAGGACATCTTGCAGAAAAGTGTCCAATCTCTTTACAATTAAAGCATACAAGTGGTAGCTTGACTTTGTATTTACCTTTGCCTCTCTGCATTCTTCTAGCCATAAGTGCTTCTATTTTATCTAGATCTTCTTCTTCACTTTCACTTTCACTATCTCTTATAGATGTGTGTCTATGACTTGATTTGCTTATTCTCATAGAAGATTTAAATGCAGACTCTAAGTTTGGTAAGACACTATTATCAAAGTTATTCATCTCAAATGAAATTAGTCTATCAATTAAGCTATCTACAGTAACTTTATTGTTTGCTACTACTCTCATTTCTTGAATGACAGAAACTCTAATAGCATATACAAGCAGTAAGGTTCTTAAGATTTTACTTACCATTGTCTCCTCTTCAAGTGTACCTCCAACTCCTTGTATAGCGTTGACTACTTCTTTGATTATTGTGTTGTACTGTGTGATGTTTTCTCCTTCTTTCATTCTGAGATCATCAAACTTTCCTCTAAGGCTTTCTGCCTTGGCTCTCAAAACATTTGTATCACCTCTATGTACAAGCTTCAGTTTGTCCCACATCTTCTTTGCAATTTTGCAATCTTTGACTTCTTCAAATTCAACATCAGAGAGTGAGGAAGAAACCTCTATGACCATGTAGTTGTACTCATGCTTCTCTCTCAATTGATCTAATGTTAATACTCCTATGGGAAACACATATTCAGTATCTAGGTATTGAGTAACATCATTACCAATACCTGATAAGTGGATTCTTATCCTGCTTTGCCATGAAGCAAAGTTGTCTTTGTTCAACTTGGGCACATCTCATCTGTTTATCTTGTGATCTTGACTTAGGTCTTGAAACCTTCCTTTCTAAGCATACAAGCTCTGATACCAATTGTTAGTAATAAGTAAGTGGGGGGGGGGGGGGGNAGTAATAAGTAAGTGGGGGGGGGGGGGTGAATCAGTGGCCTCAAAAATTTATCCTTTAACCACCAATCAATAAATCTCAGATTATTATGTCCCTACAAGATGAATGCCTTGGAATACTAATAATGATTAACTGTATGTTAGTTTTCTCTGTCAATCCTTATTCTTTCTTGATCACTGATAAGCACTATAACTATTTACCAAAACTCAGTAAATAAGCAGAGTATACCAATCAATCCAGAGTTAGCTATGTAAGATGCAAGACAATAATGAAATGAATGATACACACATAACACATAAATTTTAATGTGGAAACCCTATTAAGGGAAAAACCACTGGGACTGGTACCCCAAATTTTCACTCTTCTGAAGTGAGCCCTGTTAGGAGCCAACCCTATTAAAGGTTACAAAACACACTGTTAAGTGTGACCTTGTTAGAGGATTTTATACATAGAGGTTGTCACTTAATATCGGGCATCTATTGCTACCATCCTTGAATCAACCTCCTTCTTAGACTGTCAATAGGTATCAGGCAAGTCCAATGCTACTTTCATGAATCAACCTTTTTAGCACTCCTTGAGATGTACCTCAATATATAGAAGACTGTTAAGTCCTGCTTGGTTAAGAGACTTGATGCTTTAATGGTTAAACTGAAACACTATGAACTGTTCATATTGCAACTTTGAATTGTAGATTTTTAGATCTATTTAAGTACATTACCTCTCTGACCAATGTATCAATTCAATCCTTGTGCTCCATACTTTCTACTCTGTGATACTGTTCTCACTATTCGTCGGTGTCTGCAGAATTCCTTAGCTCTTCCTTCAGCTTGTTTGATCAGCATTGCATGAAGTTGTTCTTCATCATTTTCTCTTCAACATCCTCTTTTTATTCACTCCCCTTAATCCCATTCATAAATGAATTAATCTTTTCTCTTATATAGACATAATATTCATTGATTCTTGATTCTTGATTATTGGCGTGATAAACAATCCAGCCAATTAGATTTAAAGTATAACTACTGATTTGTCTTGTATATATCTTCTTGCCAATTGTAAAAATTAGCTTTAAATCAATCACTTATCTCTGGTTGAATAAAACAAAGTAGACAACCAATTAAGTCTTTTTTTAGCTCTGTCAGCTAGATATTTTGTCATTTTCTGAACTCTCGGTTCTATCGGTCACTACTGCAGTTAGTCGTCAGTGAAAATTGACTGATCTGTTGGTGAGACTCCAGTTAGCTTCATGATCTCCATCCATCGGGCATCATTGGAATTTTACTCGTCAGGAAACTCTATATCTTTGGTCGTCGGGAAACCTTCTGACTTTGCTCGTCAGGCATTCTGTAGTTTTCTTTGTCGGGAAAATCTATGATTCTGATCGTCGGGTATCACTGTGACTGTTCTTCTTTGCTCTATCCATCAATGTGCACTCTATCAGTGTTGTTTATCATTTAGTGAATACTTGACTTTTATGCATTTCTAAAAGAATAAATTTGGTTCCTTTGGTTCTTTTATGTCTTTGGCATTATGTACATGACTGTATAGATGATATCAAGTTGACATCAATGACAATACAGTCCATTAACTAATTTAATGACCTACATTATCTTTCAACTTAACATTATCAAACATTCAATCATTTACATGTCATCACTTCTCTCTACCCTAACCAAAGGACACTCCTATAGTTCCTCTACTCCTACTAGAGCTCTCCACCAACTTCAAACTCTCTTCAATCCTTCTCTACTCAAATGTGCATCCATAGGCTCAGTTCAAGTAACTATGCTCCCAAACTATTCTTGACAATAGAAATAGGCGTTCAAACTATTTCCCCTTCACCTTCCATCAATATTAACTCATTTTGATAGGTTCCTTCATAGATTTCCCATCAAGTTCATACTTTCCCATTTTCTAGGCCTTGTAGCCTTTTTATCCCAATTAGGCCTCCTAAAACCACCAAACTTGGAATATCTTCCAATACACATTAACATCCCACAAAACTGACTATGGATTCTTTCTAAGGACCTACTAGGCTTCAATATTTCCTAGGTCTTAGGTCTCCAAAGTGTTTGTACATAGGACTTTCAATAAACCCCTATTTTAATGGTTTCTAGGGCATGTAGACTAGTCTATCTTCTTTTCTCTCACCAGGTTCTCTAATGGACTCCTCTAAACTCCTCCTTGCATACACATAACCTTGTCACATGCCCCTACACTCTCCAACTCGTGATTGGCACAAAATAATCCATTAAACATGACTTTTGCCTCTGCAACTGTGCAAAATCCTAATTGGATACGTCTGTACTCACCTAGGGACTGCTTGTATAAATAGATCCCCTACATTAAAAAACCCTAAATTTCTATTTACACTATGTACAAATTTCCCTTCTTGATTCCAAGTGGCCATTGAGATTCAACAACGAGAACTCAAGAAGGAGTCATATTTACATGGTTAACCCTGTTCACGACAACGAACCATAAGAACTTAAAGAATTTAAAAAATGAAAAAGAAATGTTCCAAATTCGCAAATAAACTCCAAAAATCTTAATTAAATAACAAGAACTAACACTTCAATGTATTACATTAGACCATTCAATCCATTAAGGTTGGATGATGGCTCAAAACTAGTCTCTATATCACAAAAACAATGCTTCCACTAAGTCAGTCCATACAATCTGACAACCAACCCTACACTTAGGGTTTGGGTAACCTTATATAGTCCATCCTCACATGCTTAGACCCTAAGGTAAGGATTTGGACCCATTAAATGTTGAATGCAACATTCCAGGAAATGTTGTCATGACAACTTTGCAAAGTTGCAAATTTGTCATGAGCAACTTTTGCAACTTTGTCTTTCAACTACTCTAACTTGTTCAACTTGATCCAAAATCATTCCGTTGGATCTTCAATCACCTAAAAAAAACAAAATAAAATTTGTCCCTTCATTTTTGGATCTTGGTCATTGTTTTACCAACTTTGACTTTCCTAGTCACCTATTGTAAATTTTTCTTTCTAGGACATTCTTGGACTTAACCAGAAACAACACTTAAAAAATCCTATTTACACATGCACTTTGGGACTTTATCTTATTCATTGGTGGTTGGATAGACCCACCTACAAGCCAAAATTAAAACTACGATCAAAATAAGACCCTAAGGCTCTCCTTCACCATTCTCCCCCTGCAATATGAAAGTCAGGATACCTGAGGTGTGATGAGATCCAGGCTAATGCCATGCTTCTTAAAATCACCCTCTTCTATCCAAGTAGCCTCTACTTCAGGTTGATGATTCCATTTCACTAGGTTCTCTATATAGGTCTTGTGTCTAGTCTTGTTCTTCACTCTAGAATCTAGGACCTTCTCAGCTTGAGGCTTGATATGATTAGGGACTTTGAGTTATTCCACATCCTTAGTCACTTATGTATTGTACTCTTGTTCATCTATCTTTAGACCCTTGTACTCAATCAAATCCTTCACATTGAAAATGGGATAAATGGACATCTCCTTTAGTAAGTCTAACTTATATACATTCGATCCATACTTAGCCAACACCTTGCATAGGCCAATTCTCTTCATCTGTAGCTTTCTTGGTACACTTTTTTGTAGTCTGGCTTTGTTCAAAAACACCATCACCAAGTATCCTACCTCAAACTGCAAGTCTCTTCTCTTTTCATCCACTTTAGCTTTAAGCTTCTGATTAGCCTCCATTAATGTCCTTCTCACCTGTTCATGAACCTATCTCATTGACTAAGAAAAGTCATCTACATGTCCACTGATCCCTTCATAACCTTTTAAGTCCATAAGCTCAAAAACACCCCTTGGATGTAATCCATACACAACTTCAAATGGACTCTTACCAGTAGTCCTGTTTGTAGTGTCATTATAGGAAAACTTTGCTTGAGGGATGACTTCTTCTCATCCTTGCCCATACTCCTTGGTTAGGAACCTTAGAAAATTACTAAGTACTTTGTAAATCACCTTTGTTTGTCCATTTGTTTGAGGATGATATGCAGAGCTATGTGCCAAGTTGGTTCCCAATCTCTTCCATAATGTTTTCTAAAAGTGCCCCATAAATTTCACATCTCTATCTGATACAATACTGGTTGGCAAACCATGTATCCTTACTATTTCTTTAAATAAAATATGAGAAATATGACTGGCATCATGAGTTGTTTTACAAGGAATAAAATGACTCATTTTACTGAATCTATCTACTACCACAAATACACTATCCAAACCAGTTGGTGTTCTAGGTAATCCCACTATGAAGTCCATACTTATGCACTCCCAAGGCCTATTTGGGATGGGTAATGGCTGATAGAACCCTACATTTGAAGATGTTCCTTCTTCCTTTTGACATACTCCACATTGCTCAACATACCTCCTTACATCCTTCTGCATTTTAGGCCAATGATAAAATATTTCCACAAGTTCTAGGGTCTTTTTTAATGCATAGTGCCCACTCAAACTGTCATTATGCTTCTCTTGAATGAGGTTCTCCCTCATAGAACCCCTTGGAACACATTTTTGTTTCCCCTTAAATAGTAAACCATTCTTCAATGTATAGTCAACATACTCACTATGGAAATTTTTATCAAACTTAGTGCATACCTTGTAGATCTCTGAGAAATCTATATCTCCTTCATATAGATACTTGAATCCTTCAACTCCTATGCTTTGTAACTATATTTCTTGGACAATGAGAAATATCCTACTGAGTACATCTACAACTTTATTTTTCACTCCCTTGTTATGCTTGATTGTAAATGTGTATGATTGCAAAACTTCCATCCACTTTATGTGTCTTAAATTGAGCTTCTCTTGTGTATTTATGTAGCTAAGAGCTTGGTTATCTGTGTATACCACAAATTATTTTGGAAACAAATAGTGCCTCCACTTCTTGAGATCTTGAACCAATGCATAAATCTCCAAGTCATAAGATGAGTATCTAGACTTTTCCTCATTTAACCTTTCACTAAAGAAGGCTACTGGCCTTCCTTCCTGACTTAGGATTGCACCCACTTCTATATTGCTAGCATCACATTCTACAATGAACAATTTGTCAAAACTTGGCAAAACCAGAATGGGTTGTGTAGCCACTTCTTTCTTCAATCTCTCAAATCCTTCATTGGGTTCCTTAGTCCATATGAACTTTTTCTTGACTCCACCCTTTATGCTATCTAGGATAGGTGCACAAATTTCACCGAATATCCTCACAAACTTCCTATAAAACTGAGCCAAACCATGGAAGATTCTCACTTCTGTCCCTATTTTTGGAGTAGGCCAACTTAGGATTGCTTCAACCTTGCTTTTATCCATCTTTAGATCACCTTGGGAAACTACAAACCCTAAATAGACAATTTCTCTTTTCATGAATTCACTTTTCTCAATATTAATGGTTAGCTTCTCTTCTTGGAGTTTCTTCAACACAATCTCTAGGTGTTTCATATGCTCTTCTTTGGTTTTACTAAAGTTGAGGATATCATCTAGGTAGAATACTACAAATACACCTTTTTAATCCTTCAAGACTTCATTCATGACCCTCATAAAAGTACTAGGTGCTTTAGTAAGCCCAAATGGCATTACTAACTACTCATAGAGTCCTTTTATGGTTTTAAAGGTAGACTTCCACTCATCCCCCTCTTTCATCCTAATATGATAATATCCACTCTTAAGGTCTATTTTTGAAAAGTACTTAGCACCCCCAAGACAATCCATCAAGTCTTCTATTCTAGGAATAGGAAATCTATACCTAATTGTTATCCTATTTATTTCCCTAGAATCAGTATACATCTTCCACTTACCTCAATTTTTAGGATCCAATGGCACTAGAACAACACATGGGTTGATGCTCTTCCTTATTAGACCTTGGTCCAAAATCTCTTGAACTTGCCTTGCAATCTCCTTGTTTTGTTCTAGTGTCATCTTGTAAGCATCTTTGTTATGAAACGATGCCCCTGGCACAAAATCAAGCTGATGACTGATTTCCCTTTGTGGAGGTAGTGTAGCTAGTGTCCCATCACATATGATGTCTTTGAATTGATCCAAAAATTGTCTAAATTTTGCAGGCATAGGTGTCTGATTGGGTTTCTCTTCCCCCTTTGGTTTCACCAAGGTAGCATAACCAACTCCATCTTCCTCCTTCATTTCTTTCAAGAATTTTTTTCCACTCATTAAGAGTGTATTGGTGTCCTTCCTTTCCACTGTATCCTCCTCTATCAAGGACTTAATCTTATAAATGACTCCATTTTTCTTGAATGAGTACTTGTTCTCCTTGCCATGGTGGACTGCTTCTTTGTCATACTTCCATGGTCATCTAAGCAATGGATGAAAAGAATCCATTGGTAGCACATCACAAAGTATCTTGTCCTGATACTTCCCTATGGTGAATTCAACCCATACTTGTTCATTTACCGATATGTTTTTCCCCTTGTTCAACCAAGTTACTTTATAGGGGTTAGCATGGGGTATCTTATTCAAATTTAACTTTTGCACTGCCTCCTCTAAGATCACATTATCTTTTGGCCCTGAGTCTATGATGACTCTACACACTTTGTCATGAATCTTTCACTTCACCCTAAAGATTTTTCTCCTTTTTTGTGTTCTTCTTTGTTAGGTTCTTTTATCAAGATCATCCTAAGCATTAAGTTCTCTCCTTTCTATGAATCAAGACTTATCATAGAGTGTTTAGTACTATCTTCTTCTTGCACATATGCAATCCTATTTTCTCCTTGTGAAGATTATGGCTTATCTGGACACCTATAGATAGGGTGACCCAATTGTCCATAGTTGTAACACTTCATCGAAGAAAAATGTGAGCTTCTTCCAAAAAAACCATATCTACCTCTTCCACCACTGTGATAACTTCTTCCTCTACCATAGTTACCTCTATTTCTTGGCTCACTTGTTTTTTCAATGAGCTTGGAGTCTCCTTTACCTCTGGTGTCATTGCTTCTACCACTAGAACCTCCTCTATGTCCCCCTCTAGAGTCTCTACCTCTTCCTCTACCCCTAGACCTTTAATCTTGCTTCCTTTTAACTTTTTCTTCCACCTTAAGGGCCATTTGAAAACAACCATGGATAGAAGTTAAGGTAAAGATGCTGAGTTCCTCTTGAATGTTCCACCTATGTCCATTCAGATACCTAGATAATTTAATTCTTTCTATCTCTTTCTAAGGCATAATTTCTTAAATTCTTCTGTGTAGGCAGCCACATCTAAGTCCTTTTGTCTGAGATTCTGTCTCTTTTTATGCAGTTGGATTTCATAATCCTCTGGTAGGTAATTTTCTTTTACCTTAGCCACCATAGCCTTCCAAATTACTATTGGCTTATTCCATTCTCTTTCTCTTTCTTCTTTCAAGAACTTCCATCAAGTTAGTGCTTGTCCTCTCAATCTTGATTTAGCTATCTTCACCTTTTGAGCCTCTGTAATCCCATCACATTCAAATTGATTCTCCATGCTTTCAACCCATTCCATCACCAATTCTACATACATACAGCCAAAGAACACATGGATACCTTCTAATGATTTTCCACTTAGTAATTTAAGGGCTTTGAGGAAAGGTTCCTCAGGTAGTGGAGGGTCTGGTTCTGGTTCCACATTCTCTTCAATCTTAGTCTTCCGTTTATCTTTATCCTCTTCTAACTGTTCTTTCACTTTACTTGCAGTTTTTACAACTTCTGCCAATTTGTGTTTCATCTCCTCCATAGCTTCTTCTAGGAGTCTATTCTTTTCTTTTTGTTCTAAAAAATCTCTTTCCAACTCTTCATTGGTCACCATCGTGCTCTCACCAATTGATTTACTCACCTCTAACATGCTCACTCACTTCCCAAGCATTTCAATGGATTTGATACCACTTTGATGGGGAGCTCTAACTCACAAGAGATTTCTTGCTCTTCTCAAGGCCTTTCCTATGACCTTACTAGGGTACTTATCTCTACCCTAACTAGAGGACACTCCTATGGTTCCTCTACTCCTACTAGAGCTCTCCACCAAATTCAAACTCTCTTCAATCCTTCTCTACCCAACTATGCATCGATAGGCTCAATTCAAGTAACTATTGTATGTGTTAATTTTGGCCTTGTTAATCAACCACACACTTCAACATAGTCATTCTTCACCAGGTACATACAAAACTGAATATGAGATTATTCATCTTATCTTCCTGCATGATTTGACCTATTGCCTTCTATCTAGACAGGGTTTTTGAAATTACTCTCAGAATGAGAGTCTCACAACCATGGACCAATCTAAGAATGAAGGATTTATCATGATGAATGCAATACATGCAAGATTATGCTAAGAAATGAAAGATGTGAGATAATCTAAACATGATTGCTAAATGCCATTATTCTAGAAATTGAAGTTATACTATTGCAAAAATGAAGTTATTCTATATGAAGCATGACAATAATTTAGTATTCTAACAATGCATATTTTCTCTAAGAGTTCAGGGGATAATCAGGGGGTTTTGAATGAAGAATAAGAGTTCTTTTATAGACTCTGAGAGGATCAGAATAGAAACTTTCCTTTTTGAAATAAAACAAATAAAAAAGCCAGTTAAAAACATAAAGCTTTATTAAAAAGAATTCAATAAATTATTTTCTTCTTGCTTTAACTCTTTTCTTTCTTTGATTTAATATTGTTTTATTTGAATTTAATTGTTTTATTTCTCTTTAAAGCATAATTAATTCAAAGTTTCCATTTCTGAATAGAAATAAGATTTTTGAGAGAATATCCAATTAATT
>MU224514.1:2256022-2282224 GCA_018584345.1 Thuja plicata
GCCATAGTAACTTCTTTCTCATTGATTTCGACTATCATCATGAGAAAGCCTTGTTTGTCATACTGAGCGGCGCCGCTCCCAGCCTTGCTTGCAAGGGTGTGTGACTTACAAGTGTTGGTGTGGCTACAAGGCCCCAGCTTTGTATCAGAGGCACCAGAGGTTATTGTGAATGGAAGCCTATTAAACACTCTCTTAGTTAGATGCCTACCTGGTTCACCTCCGAAAGGAGGCATAATCTGTGTGCAGGGAGAGGGAAGAATCTCTCCCCTAGATTCTTGACATAGGTATGCACTGGGATGTTTGAAGTGGTATATGATGTTGGCCCCTATTTAAGGGTTACCTTTGAACATATATACTTAGTCCTTGGAAACACTGAAAACACAGGTGCTCTTTCGAGGGTGACACTGCTGTGTGAGGTGAACGCATACGCATAAGACAGCGGGGCACATATTTTGTCTTCTCAACCAATTTTCTTTGTAGGGATAATTGAGTGTTTGTTCTTGAGTCTTAAACTATCTATTCTATCATTCAAAAAAAGACTCCCATGTTTCTACCAAGTTTCTTTGTCCTTGGTGGAATTGTTTTCGACTACTATTTGTGTCACTACCTTATTGAAACCTTGTGTTTTTAAATGAATGCTTGTCACCTTGAAACAGAGATTCCTAATTTATATCTTCTTAAAACTGTCCCAAGCCTGGATATCTTGTTAGAGAATAGTTCTCACTATGTCTCAAAACCTGGTCCTTACCTTGAAAACTGAGTTTGCTTATCTGCCTTATCTGCCTCTTATTTGGATTTGATTGCTTGTTCCTTCATTATCTGCAGACCAAAACTGGTTGTTCCAAGTTGCAAACTGACTGATTCATACTCAAACTTGTCTTGTCTCTTTGTCTCTGTCCTATTTTCTTATGTTTTGTACCTTGCGACACGATAGTCATATCTCGACTATTCTAGCCATACCTCTGATGATTTGTGCCGGGTGCATCTCATACCTTGGCTATTCTAGCCTATTACCTTGTCCTTTTTGATACCTTTAGAGACAGAATTCTAAGTCATATCTTAAGTTTCCTCTCATATCAGCTTTGTCTATGCCTCTTATGACTAGGAGCAATAATATCTTTCCTATACACGGTTCTGAAGTAGTTAGAAGTAAACCTTGCAATCAATGCAAAGGTCATTATGTACCTATTATTCAAGTTGATAATCAAGAGGGATCATCACGCTCCTCTTCCCCGTTCAGTGTAGACCCAATTTGGAATCTGAAGCCAGTGCTTTAGTTTTGTTCTAATCCATTGTTTCAAGATCAGCATAGTCCATTTATCTCAAAGAAGCCATCTATTTGGGTCGATCCTGTTAACGACCCTCGCTACCTTAGTGATCCTTTTTCACATTTCAATCCTTTTGATTCACCGAAGAGCACATTGGCTACAAGTTCTTACTCTCATACTAAAGGAGTACATATGGAACAATCTCACGTTAACAACATGATGTCTCCTTTCGATTACACATAAGGTCATGACCAATCTCAACATGAACAAGGTCAAGATAAACACTAGGGTCAAGATCAAACTCAAAGTATTTATGAAATTCTTGGAAATGATGATGACCCTATAACTCAGACTGATATAGACGTAGTGAAGTCTAATAAAGCTCTTATTAAAATGATGGAGATACTCCTTGCGGAAGAGAAAGAAAAATATTTCCTATATTTAGCAAATCAAGGAGTCAAATTACCCGCGAACTTCCAATTGGATACGCTTATCGCTAAAGAAGAGGAAACTGAAACCTCCAAGTTGCATAAGATAATTCACGACATGTAAGGACAAATCAGCCAACTTATGAAAGATAAGGACAAACCTACGCAACAATTCACAATGGAAAGTATATGTCCTTTTCCATTTGATAAGAGTATTGTTATGCAACCTTTTCCTAAAGATGTAGAGCTCCCAAAATACGACAAGTACCTAGGTACCTCTGATCCCCAGGGTCATTTAAGAGAATTTGATGCCTTGTCAATGGAGTTTATACATGATCAAACATATTTGATTCATCTTTTTCCACAAAGTTTGGGTGGGCCCGCTATGGAATGGTTCTCATGATTGCCCACTGGCATAAAATTTTTTGACGAGATTGCTAATCTTTTTATGCAACACTATTCTCATAATATTCAACATCCTGTTAACATTAGGGATCTTTGCAACCTTAAACAGAAGCAAGGGAAACCATTCTTGACATTTCTCCAAAGATGGAGACAACTTTGCACAAAGTACCCTCACAAAATACCCAAGTCTGAGAAACTTGATATATTCTTGGATAATCTCACCCCTGACTTTGGGTATCAAGTCCAACTTCAAGGTCCCCTTAACTTTGATAGTATGATAAAACAGGCTGTGAGAATAGAATCCTTCATGGTTAAAAAAGGCAAATTGACCTTGTATAAAGATAACAAGAAAAATTCCTCATCGTCCAACAAAGACAAAGGTAAATTTCCCAACAAAAATAGAGGTGTTGTGAACGATGGGGTGTTCGATAACGTGAATTTAACTTCTTCAAAACCGGTCTTTAATCTCACCTTGGGTATACAAGTGACCAAATCTATCGCAAAGGCTATGACCAATACTCAATAGCCTTCTAAATTTGCTGGCAACAAACCTTGGGTACCATGACCCAAGCATGAATTTACCTCTCTAGGAGAACCAATTGATGTGGTTTTCAAAACTTTGGTGCAAAATCAAATTCTTTCTCCTTTGGAGAAACATTTATACGATCTGAAACCAAGACCTCATTGGTGGAATGAGAATGCTTACTGTGATTACCATAAAAAAAAGGTCACACAACTACTACTTGTTTCCAATTAAAACATAAAGTTCAAGACTTGATTGATAACTAGGTCATCGTCGTGGAGAATCATAACAAGAATTTAGATCATCAAGCATTCAAAGACCCCTTTCCCCATCATGAGAAAGGTGAATCATCCAACACTCAGAATAATAATGCCAAAGTTAATTACACCAATACCACTTACGATAATGTGATCAACATGATTGAACCAATGGGAGTGGAATATTGTAATATGTTTACCAACAAGGGAAGTGGGAATGTTTCTAGACCCATAACTCCATTTGTCTTGAGAGGCCTTGAGTCTCAAATATCTGAATCTGAAACATCTCAAGATTGTGTGAATGTTGTTACTCGGTCTAATGCTAGAATCTCTATCAAGGGTCCTAACCCTCCTACTGCTACATCTACGCCAAAACAAACTACTGATAAGATTGTTGTTGGTTCTACCAACAAGACCACGAAGGTGGTCCCTACGCCTCCTGCTGCTGGTTATAGCATTCTTGACCAGCTTCAAAGGACTAATGCTCAGATAACTATTTTTGAGCTATTAAAAATCTCACCTGCTCATAGGCAGATTCTAGACAAAGCTCTTACTAAAGCTAATGTCCCCAGAGATATCAAATTGGATCAGTTTCAATCCATGGTGGGTCATTTGACCTCGCCACATTACTTATTCTTCTTTGAAGAAGATGATCACTCAATTATTCACCCACACAATGCTCCCCTGCACATAGAAGTCATGATAGGCAAACAATTAGTCTGTCGTGTGCTCATTGATAATGGTGTTGGTCTTAATATTTGCTCCACTCATTTTCTTGCTCAACTAGGTTATGGTGAGGATCGCATAGATTCCCGCAAAAGAACCACCATAAAAGCTTATGATGAAGAAGAGAGAACATCTAGAGGTCTAGTTGTGTTACCCATTTAGGTTGGCCCAGTTGAAAGAGATGTCATATGTCAGGTGCTAGACCTTCCTCTTGCATATAATATTTTGCTAGGAAGACCGTAGATCCACAAGATGCAAGTGGTTCCATCTACATACCATCAGTGTATCAAGTTCTCTTTTCAAGGTGAAGAGGTGACCATTCCCGCTAGCATGGGTTCTTCTTATAATGCTCTCACTCAATCAGCTGATAGTCTTGTTCCCACTAATAGAGAATACACAGAACTCTGTGTTACCAAGCTCAAAGACATGGAACAAACACTAAAAATCACAGATATAGGCATGGGGGGATATCAAATGGAGCTCGTGCTATCATTAGCAGCTCTTCTCCTATCTCCTAGATCTTATGGGAGACCTTCTGAACACAACAAACCTTCTGTTACCCCTGAGATAGTTTATGAGGGTACATTTGTAAGGTCTAATACACCATTGGAAGATGAAGATGAGGATAGAGCTATCAAAGCTTGGCTTTGTAAAGGAAAGAACACAACTGAACAAACTACCCCGGCTCATGAATTAAATCCTAATAGTGAGGGTCTTAAGATTATGAAGTGTTTTGGGTACAAAGGAAGTGGCCCGATAGGTGTGAATGGAAATGGGTTGGTAGAGGCTATTCAAGCTATAGGTCAAAAGACAAAAGATACCACTGGATTAGGTTTCAAAAATGTCTCGTTTCATCTAGGGATCAATAAATTTGTGCCAAAAGTAGAGCCTACACCAGAACTTGAAGGCACAACTACAGCTGACACTATACAAGACAACTTAGATGAGGATTGTTTTCCTTATCCCATCCCTCCAGACCTGGCAGCATTCTTTGTTGATTCAGATAAGTTTGTGCCATGTACCTATACTACAAAAACAGACAGTGATTCTAATCAAACTACTCAATTTGAGTCACTCACCTATGAGCAATGGAAAGACTTACAAGATCCTAACTTCAAAGGAGAAGAGTACATACCACCAAAATTTCAAGAACGGTGGACACAAGAACATACTAATATTACAAGAACTCAAAAACCTTCATGGTGCAAGCACCCACGTCAGAGTTCAGATATAGAATCTCACGAGTATGAGTTTGATAGTTTGTCAGCAGGATCTTATGAAAGACTTCTCGACATAAGTGAGGGGTCTAGTGAAAATCCTAATGAGTCCGAGTCTATAGTTGTTGACATGTCCTCTACTTCGATCGTTAGGGATCAAAAGGATTCAAACACACCTTTGGATGAATCGGTTTAGCTCCCATCTTGGTAGTTAATGATTTCAATGACCATACTATAGACGCACTTGAACCTGTCACATCTCTTTCCATCCAACATCCTGAATTAATAGATTGGAATTCCCCTTATTCATCCAGTGAAGTCCTTACATTCTAGAATGATTACACTTTAGCCTGCTACCTTTACACTATTGAGCCTGTAATGTCCTCCACTAGTGAAGAAAGTGTCAACATGACCGAGGCTGACATAAAGTACCTTAGTCAGAAAATTAAAAGAAGAAAAAATAAGCGCTCTGATGGTGAAAACCACGTTGTGGCAGTATCAGAGCCAAAAAAAGTAAAAAGAAAAGACGTACCCGAAGGTGAAAACCTCTCTGAGGTGCCTAAGGGTGAGGTACTTGATGCACTTCCAAGTCACTTCCAGGAATTCTCATCATTGTTAATTGAACCTACTCAGCCAATAAATCTGGGAACAAAAGAACATCTACATATCATTCATGTGGCCAAGTCATTATCTACAGAGGAACTTAAGGAATTTACAGAATTTTTCCAAGAGAAAAAGATAAATTTTGCATGGACATATTCTGACATGACAAGTGTGGATCATGATCTCATTATGCATCACTTATCAATAACACCAGGTGTGAAACCTGTCAAACAAAAACTTAGAAAGATGCATCCGCATGTAGCTTTATTGATCAAGGCAGAATTGGAAAAACTTCTGAAAGTTGGGTTCATCCGAGCGATTGATTATGTAGAGTGGATTTCTAATATAGTCCCAGTGACTAAACATGACAAATCTATTAGGGTCTGCAAAGACTTAAGAGATTTAAATTTGGCATGTCCTAAAGATGATTTTCCACTTCCTAATATTGACATGATCGTGGATATGACAGCGGGATATGAGATGTATTCCTTAATGGATGGCTTCTCTGGCTATAATCAGATCAAAATTGTGCCAGAGGACCAAGAGAAAACAACTTTTACTTGTGCATGGGGTACATTTTGTTGGAATGTTATTCCCTTTGGTTTAAAGAATGCTGGGGCTACTTATCAAAGAGCTGTTACTACAATATTTCATGACATGATGTATACGACAATGGAGGACTACGTGGATGACACACTTGCAAAAAGTATGGATAGAAAGACACATCTCACTGATCTAGGTCCAATACTAGATCGTATGGATAAATTTAGGTTGTGTCTAAACCCTAAGAAATGTGCATTTGGGGTTACTTCTAGAAAATTACTTGGCTACATTATCTCAGCAAAAGGAATTGAGGTGGATCCAGAAAAAGTACAAGCTATAATGGAAATGCCACCACCCTGTAATATCAGACAAATCAGGGGTCTTCAAGGTTGACTCCAATCTATCAAGAAATTTATCTCACAATTAGCTGACAAGTCACAACCTTTCACCAAAACTCTGCATAAAGGTGTGACTTATGACTGGAACAAAGAGTGTGAACAAGGGTTTTAACAGATTAAATAGTATCTAGCTAATCCACCCATACTGATGCCTCCCATTTAGGAGAAGCCTTTGATCCTATATATCTCAGTGATGAAAACATCCTTGGGTGCTCTCTTGGCCCAAGAAGATCCAAATCATAAAGAAAGAGCCATTTACTACATCAGCAGAACATTGGTCTCTTACGAAATGAATTATTCAGTAATTGAGCAGGCTTGCTTAGCAGTAGTGTTTGCTTCCCAGAAGCTATGACACTACATGTTGGCTCACACTACAAGGTTAATTACAAAGATTGATCCATTGAAATACTTACTCAGTAAAGCTACCCTCATAGGTAGACTAGATAAATGGGTCATGCTCCTTAGTGAGTTCGATATTGTATATGTTGAGAGAAAAGATATTAAAGGACAGGTGATTGCGGATCAATTGGCTGAAGCACCTCTTACAGATCACCAACCATTAAAGATGGAATTCCCAGATGAGTCCATTATGCTTCTCATGCATCAAACATGGATAATATTCTTTGATGGTTCGTTCACCCAGCAGGGGTCAAGAGCTGGAATTTTGTTTATCACACCTCAATGGTACTCCTTACCGAAGGCATATAAAATGATGTTTCCTTGTACCAATAATACCACTGAGTATGAAGCTCTGATCAATGGACTCAAGATTGCTATCGAATGGTGAGTGGATGAACTAAAAGTCTTTGGAGACTCACAACTAGTTATCAATCAAGTCAATAATACTTATCAAACCAAAGATGAAAAGTTGGTACCCTATAAAAGGATGGTTGATAGCCTCAAGAACTACTTTGCATATGTCACTTTTCAACAAATTCCTCAGGCAGATAATAAAGTGGCTGATGCTATGGCTACTCTGGCCTCTATGTTACAAATGCCAAAGAATGATTTCAGACACGAGTTCCTAGTGGAGATATTATGCTATCTTTCCTATGACTCTCCTGACTCCCAGATGGTCTGTTCAATAATTGGACATTATTCATCTCACTACCACCACATATACTCCTATCGCTATAACCAAATCATTCCTAACACATATACTAGAAATGAAAAATTCCATCTAATCCGTAGTGCTCACGGTACGTCATCGTAGAAAATGACTTGTATAGACGGGGTCTAGACGGTACCCTCCTTAGGTATCTAGAACCTGATGAGTCTAAACACGTGTTAGAAGAGGTACATGAAGGCATTTGTGGTTCTCACTCATGTGGCTTGACACTGGCTTGTAAGCTTATTAGAGCTGGTTATTATTGGCCCGACATGGAGAAGGAAGCTACGGAGTTTGCCAAATCTTGTAAGCAATGTCAACTCCATGGAAACTTGATTCATGCTCCAGCTAAGGAACTCATTCCTTTTATCACCTTTTGGCCATTTCAGTAGTAGGCTTTCAACTTAGTAGGTCATATATATCCATCTTCCTCAATAGGACACAAGTACATCATCACTGCTACAAATTATTTTACCAAATGGGTTGAGGCAGTCCCTCTTAGTGTAGCTGATGGAAAATCTATAGCTATGTTTATCTTAAACTACATTATCTGTAGATATGGTGTACCTTCCTTTATTATCACTGATAATGGGGGATATTTCAAGAACAAAGATCTGACAAATTTATGTGCTAAGTTCAAGATCATTCAACATTGGTCTTCTATTTATTACCCCTAGGGTAATGGGCAAGCTGAAGCTTCTAACAAAACAATTCTCAAGATCCTGCATCGTACTGTACACAAGTCTAGACGAGATTGGCACCTCCAGATAAATCCAACTTTATGGGCCTATCGCACTAGTATAAGAATGCCAACAGGGGCCATGCCCTTTACTTTAGTCTATGGCGCAGATGCTATACTGCCTATTGAGGTTGAGATTCCTACATTGCGAGTCTCTTTGAAAGGCCTCATTACAGATGATGACATGAGAATATCTCAGCTTCAAGAGCTTGAGTTACTGGATGAATGTCAGAAGGTGGCGTTCGATCATTTCAGAGCATACCAAAAGAGGATATCAAAAAGCTATAATAAGAAAGTCAGACCAAGAGACTTCCAAACAGGTGATCTCGTCCTGAGAGAGAATCCTAAAAATCAGCAACATCAGACTCAGAAAGGGAAGTTTGAGCCGAACTGGCTTGGTCCTTATATCATTACTACAGTATTTGGGTCTAGTGCTTATCAGCTCTCCACTACAGAAGGTGAACCACTCAAAGAGCCCATCAATGCTCTTCACTTAAAGAAATTCTACAGTTGAGATATCTTTTGCATGCTCATGTACATACTTTATTTCTGAGAAAATCCTAAAAATTGCAAAATGTCCTGAAAAAATGATCATCTTAGTGAAAACCTGGCAAATAGGCACTTTGATGTATCTATTATCCTGGTGAAAACCTGGTAAACTGACACCTTGATAATATAAGAAAAATAAAAAATACAAAAAATACAAAAAAATCAAAAAGGAAAAAAGAACAAAAAAATTGAAAAATTGAATCTACAAAAAAATCAAAAAGGAAAAAAGAACAAAAAAATTGAAAAATTGAAAATACAAAAAAAGAAAAAAAGAGAAAAATGTGTCATTGATGAAAACTTGGTAAACAGGCGTCATCGTAGCAAAAATAGAATTTCTACCAAGATGGTGAAAACCTGGTAAACACCTCTTGTTTCACAATGCTTTATCTATTACAGCATGTCTTGGCTTTCTCGCAGTTGCTTTCCTGCTTCAGTTTGCTTTCCAGCTTTAGTTCACTTTCCTTCTTTCGTGTGCATTTTCTTTCAGTCATCTTTGAGATTTTGCTCGACCTCACATGGATTGAAAGTGGTCACAGTCAGGGGCATGTTCCTGGTCTAGGGGGCATTGTCTTATCCTTTTTGCATCGGTCACCAGTGGTTCTCACTGCGTCTACCTACCAATGCCTCGTAGCACTTCGTCTCTCCTTGAGACTCTCTTTTGTATCAGTCACCAGTGGATCTCACTGCATCTGCCTACTAATGCTTTGATCTCATTATCGATCTTTATGCTTGAGAATATCTTGTGACAGTCACCAGTGGTTCTCACTGAGTCTGCCTACTGTCGCTACTTCTGAGATTTCTCTCATCGTCTCGCTATCTGTTTGTTTGGCTTTGATCCATTCGTTACTTAGGGGCATGGCTCCCCATTTCGATCACTCTTCGATTTATGCTTGAGTCAGTAATCCTGTCAAAGGACAACTTTCTACTGGCACAAACTGGTGTTTCTCAACACCTTAATCAAACAATGTTTCTCAACACTCTCTTTAGATACATCTGTGTTTTTCAACACACCTCGGATATCTCGTGACGTAAACATCTCTCGATAGCAATCAAACACATTGCACTCACAAGCACAATGGTGTTTCTCAACACCCTAAACATAGACACATTCACAAACTTTGAAACATTCTGAGATATGATTGACTCTTTCTTAGTATGTTTTCTGTTCTTATGGATTTCATTGATATTTTCTTTGTCTACTACTTGTTGGTGTGGTTTCGATGATCCGACAACATCAACTAAACAAGGTGTATGTGAGAAGAGCTTCTGCATTAAGGTGGAAAAGCCTCACATCCCTTGATCTTGTTTATTTGTATGCCAAGGGGAGGTCGGAATTATCTCCTTGACTATTATTGTTGTGTTTGTTTACTTGTGAATTATTACTATATCAAACTAGAAACAATGTTCAAGCCACCTCGGCTTTTGTGCCTTAGTGCTTATGTTCATTTCCTATATTTTATCTGATGAAAGTCATATTCATATTCTTATGGTCGTAGCAGCACCAGTAAGGATTGTATTGACTTCGATGATCCAAAAGAACCCGATGATGATGAATACGATGAGTCCAACAACCAAAGTCCTAAGATTTCATTTCACTTAGGCTTGCATTTTCATTATAGGCTTGCATTCACATTTTAGGATTGCATCATGGTAGTTTTAGTGCTCTCTTCATTATCTTCTCATTCTTCATAGGTCCTCATCTTTCATCATGGTTCTTCTTGAGTGCACGAGTGTCTGGTCCTCATTCTCGATCTTTGTGAGCATCCTTTTGGCTAGTACCTATTGTATATTGCAAATATCCTACATGAGATTATTAGTACCATTGCATTCATTGCATTACATTCATTTTCAGGAAGTGCATTTCCATACATTCATTTGCATACATATATCCATAAAACATGTGCATCCATTATAAGCATAAATCAAATTATACATAGAATTTATCCATCTAACATCTATCACAACATTTTCATACATCAATAAAACACATGCATAAACATTTGCATATTCATCCATTGCATACATTTCTAATCCATACACCTAAATCATATAGGAAATCATTTCATAAAACATACACATTTAAAGCAATATATACACATGTACAATGATGCCAAAAATTGAGCTCATATATATCGATCAGTCTGAATGTACAAGGGTGCTACTTGAGCACAATAGGTAAAAATGGTGGTACAATATACATCATAACCTAACCACCTGGAGGAGGTGGAGGTGGGGGCATGCCCTGCTACTGAGGAGGAGGACCCAGAGGTGGTCCCTGTGGAGGTGGCTCCTGTGGAATAACCTGAGCACCAGCATACTCTAAAAAATGTAGAATCTGATCTGCTGCCTCAGGAACTGCAAGAGTATACACAACATAATAGTAAGTAGCCTGGGCAGCCTCATATCTAGTATCTAGCTAGGCCCTAGCCAGTGAATCTCGTAGTCCCTATATCTCCTGATCTCTCTCAGATATCTGGGTATCTCTGATAACCACCTGTGTATAGAGGTCATCACATTCCCTCTGTGTCTGCCGAACTCTCTCTCTCACCCTATGGAGAGCCTCCTTTAGCTGAGTAACCTGCCTGCCTACCAGAGGATCATTCAGAACTACATCGGCCATGACAGTATCATCTCTCTTCTCTACAACTCTATCTTGGTTTCCACTAGGCCCAACACCTGTATCTGATCCCATGGGCCTCATAGGGATATCAGTCTGATGTGTACATGGACATACCACTCTCTCCTGCTACTAAAGTGGTGGCTAATCTGGCTGCTAATCCTGAGGTTGTTGTCCTGGAGGAGGAACCTGTTGTGCCTGCTGCTATGGTGGTGGCTACACCACCTAAGGAATCTGGCCCACTAGAGATGTGAACCTAGGAAATGGATGCACTAATAGCTGATCTCTGTATGCAGGTGTCACACTTGCATTCATCACTGCAGCCATGTAATCCCATCGGGATGGTGGTACCCAGGCGTCTATCATGCTATTCCCCCTGTCAAGCTACCTCTGCCAACCCTTCTTAGTCTTATCAATGAATCAGGCATAAGTGCAATACTCAAGAGAAACATCCTGAGGCCTCCTGAACTAGTGCAACAAACGCATAAGTAAGAAGTTCTTGATCACTATAATGGTACGCCCTATCACAAGATGCAAACAAAACATGTATGACAGCTCATGATGAGCATCATCCTAGACCTCTGTAGCTGCCCACGTTCACCATATAACTGTAGCTATATCATCAATTTGTGCTCGCCACTGCTTAGTCTTACCTAGTGCAGGCTGGGTCATCAAACCGGTGTATCTGTAAATATACCACTCTAATGGCTACCGCGTATCATGAAAAATTGACCTACATATGGGAAGGTGCTCCCAGGCCTAGATCTGCAAAACAACTACTCCTGCTACCATAGTGCGGGCACCCCGATACACGATCTCATGCATCTCATGATACATCTGGGCTAGTATGCACTCTCCCCATCTATAAGTAACTATAGGCACATGTAGCATCTTCTGGAGCATAATGCCCCAGTCGCACTCCAAACCGTGCTGACCACGATCAGGTACTAGATGATAGCTTAAAAATAGTGTGAGAACAACTGCCAACGGGTAATCTCGAACATAAGTACGTATCAGCTCCTCCCAGCAAATGGCCCGGCCCACTACCAATTGATCATGAAAAATGGCTCTCAAAGCCTGCGTACCATCTCTCGGCTATCTGCAATACTCCACACAAGCTCCATGGAATGACAGTCTCAAAATCTGGTATACATCCTCCGGAGTCACCGTTATCTCTCCCTGTGGCAGATGGAAAGTATTCATCTTCGAATGGAAACACTCAACCAAGGCCCAAAGTAATCCATGATTTACCTGAATATCGGGTACATCATGCAGATATGTCAATCCTAGCCCATTAATGTGGGCCTCATCGATATCTGATAGTCTCTGCAATAGGTCACCCATGATAGGATGATGGGATCTAAAACTGATGTCTGGGAGATCGACCTGCAAAACAAAAGGACAAAATTAGATCAGTACCTCAACAATGATGATTTTCAAAGCAAAAGGCAACAAATGCAGCTATGGAACTATTCTACACACAGTTCAACTGGTTGACTCTGCGACGCAAGAAAAATAATAATTTTTTATTTTTGCCAACTTCCCATGCGAGAAAACTCTTTTCTCACATGAAGAAACTCTGGTCCCGCGCGAGCTTTCTATCTCATGTGAGGCAGGATGTGTTCTTGCATGAGATTCTAGGTATCCCGTGTGGTGTACACACGCTCTTTGCGCGAGCACCGGGGAGGGGCCTGTGCGAGGAATCCCCAACCCGCGCAAGGATTTTGTTTCCTCGCGCAAAAGACGATCAGGCCCAGTGCGAGGAAACTTTTTCCTCGCACAAGATTTGGTGAGACGTGGTTTAAAATGCCTAAAAAACTCACTAACACTAAAAATCCATAAATTTTTTGTAGAAATACAAGACCCAGTTATGAATACTCACAGGTGCATCATACTCCGCTGGTCAGTTGTGCCATTGGGTGCGCTCAATACGATGCATGTGCATAGGAATGCTCTCAATGTCAGCTGGAGCTCTCATCATCTCTAAAGTCAAAGGTGAATAATGATTTGAAAATGACCCCTCCGAGCCTTATATAGCCTTTGACCTAATTTTTCAAAGTGCTCCATTTTTTGTGAAAATTGCACCCTTGGCTAATTGGACTGTTCTGAATCCATTTTTGTGATCGAAATAAAAATCTGACACTCCTAAGTAGCTCAAAATCGCATCTTAAAATTTTGGGACCAACATGATCGGATGCTTGTGCAGTCAATTTTTCGATGTTGCTTTCTTGTCAGGATTATCTCTTGTTATCATTTTCTTGGTTTCAAGAATCTTTTCATCAAAGTCAACTCTAGTCAATTCTGGTCAACTATGGTAAAACCTAATCAACAGGACCTCTCAATCACTCTAAATTGATTCTGCTCTCTCTTGATCTATCTTTCTCTGCAATTTCTTGCTCTCATCTTTATGATGTGTCTTCTTTTGATTTTGCTCCCGAGGGGGCAAGATGATTGCATCATTGATCTTTTTGCATCATTCTCGAATCAATCTGATCTAAATCAAAAGTCCCCATCGCTAGGGGCATCTCGTCACTTGGGGCATATTCAATTTTTCATACCTTATGGTCAAAATTGGATATTCCATGATCTTGAATCTTTTTATCACGTTATCTATTTTGCTAGGTATTTGAGCAATCTAACTCGGATCCTCAAGGATCATGCTTCGTTCTGGAGACAGTCCTAAATTGATCATCTTTTGAGATAGGTATTGGGGCAATCTAACCCTAACTCCTGAAGGTTGAGCCTCATTCTGGGGACAGTCTTGTGAGAGATATCAATCTAACCAGTGTCTGGGCAATCTAACCTAGACATTGGGGTACTAAGTTTCATTCTGGAGATGATTCTTGAAATCTCATTGGGTATTGGGGCAATCTAACCCTAATTCCTGAAAGTTATGCTTTGTTCTGAAGATGAATCTCAAAAACTCTTTAGACCGTTATTTAGACAATCTAACCTGGATCTTGGAGGTTTAACCTTCATATTGGGGCAATCTAACCCTGATTCTAGAGATAGTCCTAGATCTTCATCAACTCTCAGTGGATATTAAGGCAATCTAACCCTGATTCTGATCTTCACTTCAAACTGTTCTTTGAATCAATGCACTGCTCGCACATCAATTCAAAGAGGGGAAAAATGTAACACCCCAAAATTGGCACCTAATAATCCAATAAATTTTGGTGCATTTTCTTATCCTCGAAGTCCTATTGTACTAGGAAATTTTTTCTCCTAATTGACTTTAATTGACTGAGTTTCAAATGCAAAAAACCCAAATTTGCATAAATCTGACATTACATTTAATTCCTAATTTCTCAATGATTATTAGCTAAAAAACCCTATGATTAATTGATTTAATCCTAAAGTCTTAAGTGCTTTTAATTAAATCAATTCCACCCCCTTTGGCTAATATACATAAAAGGAATTGAAAGTTTATTTAATTATTGGATGAATTATCCTCAAAAAGGAATTCCATGTGAAAGGACACTTATGTGGCAATAATTCACCCTTTTATTTAAATAATCTTTGCTTATTTTTCTCAAATGGAGAATGAAGAGACAACTATTTCTTTTCAAGAAACTCTTCACTCTCTTTCCATGGTTTTCTATAAATTGGACTTCTTTTCTTCATTAGAGAGGATGATTTTGGAGAGCATTAATATTATAGTCAATTTGCATTTGATTTATTTCATGTTTCAAGCTTTATTTGCATAATTAGGCTAGTGTTAATTGAAATTGAAGATGTTTAGCTTTCATTTATGATCTATCCATAGGGCTAACAATTCAATTTGGTGCTTTCAAGCTTCTTAAATTCATTTCAAGTTCAATTCTAGTTTAAAAGAAAATTCCTTTCATAGATTACAAGCACTCTCATTTCTAGAGTAAAAGCATTTGATTTTCTTGGATTAATTGCATTTTTCTTCCATAGCTTAGTTGCAATTCATCCTTAGTTTAGTTGCAATTCACTTTCATAGCTTAATTGTCTCTCAATTCATAGATTAAGAGTTCATTTAGACTAGTTGCAATTTTGTAGATGTAATGGAAATTCTCCTCTTCTTGCATTCTTAAAATCCTCCATGTTAGCAATGGTCAGGTTGTTGGCTCTCATTCTGAGGGTAAAACTCAATATCCACAACTAATTAGGAGGCAAAAGGTCACCTCAACAAATTTGCAGAACAAACAATTCATGTTTGTCTTTGTGAATTGAGCGATTGTGTAAAGACTGTGTTGTTTTTTTGTCGAATTCAGAGGTCTACATTCAACATATAACAATACTAAGTCCCTTTCATTCAGATATCTGATTATATAGAGAAGAATAACAAATATCAAAGTGATCATACATAGAAAAAGGTTTCATTTTTGGAACAAGTCCCTTTCACACTATTCTTCAGATATTATAGATGAATGTTTTCTCATTACATTGATTTCATCAGATTGATATGCAGTGTTGAGAAGGATTAATTGTGTGTTTTTTATGTTCCATGTATTGCTTAGATCCAACTAGATTTAACACCCCATTTTCTCTTATGATGCAGGTAAACCCTAAAAGACCTATATGCAGATGTAGATGGACTATGAAGACCTAGGACCTGATATGCAACCAACAATGGAGACCTAATATGCAAGCATCAAGAAACCAACCACAAGGCAATGCATGGGACCTCTACTCCATACTTTTAATTATGCCTTTTATTCTGCAATGTACTATTGTTTTGACATGAAAAGAAAGATGAAATAACATTTGTATAATACACTCAGCTTGAATGCACAATGTAATTGATCAAATTGTAATTTAGAAATTCAGGAATGTGATCAACTCTTAGAGTACAAAATGACAATCTCTAAAAATGAATGTAATTACAAAATGTTGATTAATAATACCTGAAGGATAATATTAATGGGACTTCTAAAATGCAATCTCTTCCTATTTATGATTACCTTGATGCATGCTGAAAATTAGGGTAACAGGTAATAAGGAAGATCTTAACCAAGAAGTAAAGGGTCCTCCAGCTATTTATCTAGGAACTAATTTGAATAAAAATGGAAATCAAATTGATCCTTTTTATCTTACTCTACTGATAAACAATAGAATGGTAAAGAATTGTATGATAGATTATGGTGCAATAGTGAATATTATGCCTAATGATTGAATGGAAGAATTAGGAATGAATGTTGATACTAAATTTGGTAAATGTTATGCTATGGATAATAGATCTGTTCCTATTGTACGCATAATGAAAAATGTTGAATTTAAATTTCCTGCATGTCCTAAAAAATCATATAAAATGCATATCACTGTGGTTGAAGTTTCTGCATGTTATGGAATGCTTTTATCTAGACAATGGTCTGGCTTAGTAGGAGGTAGTATTCAATTAGATCTTTCTTACACTTATATCCCAGTGAATGGCAGGGATATAATAATTGAAAGGGAGACTCAGAGTCCATACATTCTTGAGGCTGTGGATCCAAATTTGATTACACATTTTTTCCATTCTGATATGGGTAACTTTCAAGTAAGTATTTCAAAAAATTCAATGCATAATACTGAACCTATCAAAATACATGCAAAAGTAAATGATAAGGCTATTTGGAAAATGAATTTTTATGGTGCTTGCTATAGGGATGGTAATGGGGTTGGTGTCATTTTCTTTTCCCCTGATGAGAAAACATTTAAATATTTCTTTTTACTAGATTTTGAACGTACTAATAATGTTGCAGAGTATGAATCTCTCCTCCTTGGTTTAAAAATAGCTAGTAAACATGGAATAAAATGTTTAAATGTCTTTGGAGATTATGAATTAATTGTTTCTCAAGTTAAAAATAAGTTGTTTAGCAAGCATCCCTTTGTTAAAAGATATAGAAATGAGGTTTGGGATTCTATGGAATTTTTTGATGATTTTTCTATTAACTAGATTGACAAATAAGAAAATATCCTTGCAGATTTTATGGCTAACTTGGAATTAAAGCATAATGATATTCCTTATGAGGAAATTTTTCAAGTTGAGATTAAAACCAGGCCTGCTATACCTGACAACATCAACTGGTAAGTCTTCAAAGATGACAGAGATATAATCAAATTTTTAGCATGTGAGTAGGAGTATGAAAATCAATTGATAGACCTGAATGCTCATGTTGAGACAGAGGATGGAAAATAAGTATTGTTTGGATAGGAGGTTATTCATCTCAGAACAAATAAAGTCCCAAAAGGTCTTTTGAGATGGAAATATTGTTTGACAACAAGGACTCAAGATTAGACAAAAAGAACACTGATGTCAAAATGGATGATGTAGAAAAGATAAACTTGGGAAATGAAGAAACCCCAAGGAAAGTATTTGTTGGTAAAAATTTAACCCCCAAGACCAGAGCTGATATCACTAAATTATTGAGAAAATATAGGGCTGTATTTGTCTGGTCTTATGATGACCTTAAGGCTTACTGAGAGGATATTTTTCAACATGAGATACCATTGAAGGCTAATGCTAAACCATTCAAACAAAGGCAAAGACAAATAAACCCTACCTTGGATCCCAATATGAAAGATGAATTAATCAAGGTGAGGGATGTTGGTCTAATAAAACCAATAAGACACTCAACATGGGTTTCAAATCTGGTGCCTGTCAGAAAAAAGAATGGTGATATTAGACTTTGTGTAGATATAAGGAATCTAAATAAATCATCATTAAAAGATAATTATGCACTCCCAAACATGGAAGAGTTATTGCAAAAGGTTTTAGGGAATGGATTATTTTCAATTATGGATGGGTTCTTAGGATATAACTAGGCAAAGGTTAAAGAAGAAGAACAATATAAAACAACATTTACTACACCTCGGGGTACCTATGAAGGAGCTACTTTCCAAAGAGTAATGAAGGAGCTACTAGGAGCTACTTTCCAAAGGCAAATGAAGGAGATACTAACCAATGAAGGAGCTACTTTCCAAAGAGAAATGGATGTTGCCTTTGAAGATTTCATTGATGTAATTATGATGGTATATCAGGATGACTTGACTGCTTATTCAAAAAGAGTAGAAGACCATTGCAAACATTTGGAACAAATTTTTTAGAGATCTCTTGAAAATGGGATATCATTGAATCCAAAGAAATGTCATTTTTCTGTCAATGGAGGGAAATTATTAGGAAATATTGTATCCAAATATGGGGTAAGAATAGATCTTGAGAGGATTGCAGCAATTGATAAAATTGAAATCCCAAAGAATGTCAAAATTATTCAATCCTTTTTTGGACAGATAAACTTTGTGAGGAGGTTTGTTCCTAATTTCTCATAAATAATTAAACCAATTGCAATGATTTTGAAGAAGGGTATAGATTTGAAATGGACAAACGAAGCTTTGGAAGCATTTGTAAGTATAAAAAAAGCAGTCAAGGAAGACCCTGTCCTTAAATCTCCAGATTATGATAAACCTTTTCAATTATTTTACTTTGCCTCATATCACACCATTGCTACTGTCTTGTTACAAAAGAAAAATGAAGGATATGAACAACCAGTAGCTTTTTTCAATAAAAATCTTCAAGCTTCTAAGTTGAACTATGATATTAATGAAAAGAAAGCTTATGCACTTGTGAAGGTAGTGAAATCTTTCAGGCCTTATTTGGTAGGAGCAAAAATAGTAGCCTATGTTCCTAATGTTGCAATAAAGGATATATTCAGACAATTAGAGGTTACTGGGAGAAGATGTAGGTGGGTAAATCAAATTTAGGAATTTGATATAGAAATTCATATTACTAAGATTTTCAAAGGACAAGGATTAGCAAGGCTAATGGCATAATCTAACATGGATGCATTATAGGTCAATCAAGTTGATTTAAGCGAAACTCATACTAGTATTGAAAGATGCCCTTGGTACACTAACATAGTGTATTTCTTCAAACATATGAAATGTCCAGAAAATCTTGCTGATAACCAGAAAAGGACATTGAAATTGCAAGAATTTAAGTATGTCTTGATCCAAGGTGATTTATACTGGAAAAACATGGATGGTATACTTCTCTTTTATTTAGATAAATATCAGTCAAAGGAAGTGCTCAAGGACCTTCATGCCGGACAATGTGGAGGACATTTTTCAGCAAAAACAACTGCCCATAAGATATTAAATGTAGGATATTATTGGCCTTGTCTGTTTAAGGATTTCCATGCATATGTTCAGAAATGTGAAGCATTTCAAAAGTTCTCAGGAAAACTAAGATACAATGGTGCATTACCTCTAAATCCTATGTCTAATAAAGAACCATTTCAAATGTGGGGAATATATTTCATAGGAGAAATTGCTAATACTTCTAATGGTGGGCATAAATGGATCTTCGTAGCCACTGATTATTTAACTAAGTGGGTGGAAGCTATATCTACTAGAAAAGCTACCAGTAAAGTGGTGATTAAGTTCTTGACTGAAAATACACTGACAAGATTTGGTGTTCCTCACAAAATTATTTGTGATAACACTATGTGTTTTAGATCTACAGAGTTCACTGAATTTCATGAGAAGTATAGGATAAATATTTATTATTCATCCCCTTATCATCCTCAAGTAAATGGCCAAGAAGAATCTAGTAGTAAGAACATAATGAATATCATCAGAAGATCGTTGAGTAACAACAAGCGAGCATGGGATTCTAAATTACCTCTAGCACTTTGGGCAGACAAAATTATAATTAAGAAATCTACTGGAAGATGTAGATTTCATGGAAGATAGATTGCATGGGAAGATGTAGATTTCATGGAAGATAGATTGCATCAGTTTGCAGAATTGGATGAGATGAGAAACCAGGCTCAAGAAAGAAATCAAGAATTACAACAAAAAGCTAAGGTCCTATTTGACAAAAGGACCATAGAATGAAATTTTTAGGAAGGAGATTTAGTGTTAAGATGAAATGTAAAGGATCAAGACAAAGGCAAACATGGAAAATTTGATGCTTTATGGGTAGGCCCTTTTATCATCATCGGTAAGGGAGGTGATAATTCTTATCTTTTACATGATTTAGAAGGTTATCCTCATGAGCTTCCTGTAAATGGTCAGTATCTTAAACCTTTCTTTTCTTAAAATATTGGAAAGGTGAGTTTTCTTCCTTACTTGTATGATATGTTTTATAGTTTTTTCTGTTGGGATTAATGGGAAGTATATATTGAGAGGGGAGGGGTGAATCAGTACCTCTAAAAAAATTTGTATCCTTTAATCAATTAACCTTGTAATCAATTGCATGTCCATTCAATCTCATCTAAACTATCTTGATGTGAGTTATATCAATTCATAACATTAATAAGAATGTGAATCATTCATAGAAACATTCATGAAAGTAATTTACACATAACACAAGATATGATATCACAGAAAACTCCTGCTAGGAAGTAAAAACTATGGTGGGGATGGCACCCACAAAACTTCACTATCTGTAGATTGGAAGGGGTCGACTAAGGCTTACAATTTGATCACTTTTGATGATATACCTTGTTAGGAGTATCGGTGGAGACCTGTTAAATTCTAATATGTTTAGAGCTTTAGCAACACTTTTAAGTGTGCACTCGGTTAAGAGATTTGATGTTGGACTGTTAAATCCACCTTCCTTGAAAGGATTTTTACACTTTGCTCCAGTTGTTAGAATGATAGAAAATTACAAATTGACTTGGTAAATGCAATCTCCTATTGCTGATATAGATCCTATGTAGTTCACATAAAATATTACCACCTTAACAATGATTGAATAATACCTCTAATTATTTGTTTCCTCTGTTCTTGGTTCTGCTAACCAAATCCTTCTTTTTCTATTATGGTTCTTGAAACTCTCAATTCAATCCATAGATGTGCTGATTCTATTCTCCTCTCTCTTTTTCCTTCTCACACAGATATTCTAATGAATTATTGCAAAATCTATTAATAGGTGGATTGAATTCATTGAGTTATGATAAAAACAATGTTAAATCTAAGATCATGTTTATAACTTACACCTAGATCTCCTATTCTATGTGTTTTAAATCGGTTAGATAGATTAAAGCACTTATAATCACGTATCTTGTCCCTAAAGAAATGGATTTAAAACAATCAAATATCCTATAAATAGAATACACTTGCTTTATCTGATGTGGAAGTCAGATCCACTTTTTGCGGGCTGCAATTGACTTTCGGTTTTGTCTGTCGGTCATGCTTGACTGTCCTTCAATTTTTTTTGTCGGTTGCCCTATATCTGTCTTGTTGGTCTTCACTGTAACTTGCATTTTGGGTTCCTCTGTCGGGTTCCACTTTATCTTTCTACTTTGTGTTTTTCAATTTACACTTTAACTGGTGTCATCGGTTTTCTCTATACTTAGTCATCTTTGGTGATCTCTTAATCTAATCTTTGGTTTGCTCTTTCCTGTCTTTCGGTGTAGGCTTACCAAAAGTGTTTTTTGTATACTAATTGAAAATTAATGTCATCAATCTCCCCCTTTGACATTACTATAAAAAATTGATATGTGCAAAATACTAACAAAATGTTAAGTATATACAACATATATAATCCTTAGTCATTTAATGACTCCCCCTATGTATATGCCAGTATATTTGTACATATGATATATTTTCCTTCTTCATATAATTTTCCTTTTATGAATATACATATACATATCTACCATTTTCCCATATGAATGAATGTACATAACATTTTCCCTTTTTATTTTGTACATATATCATTTCGCCCTTTATTTGATATTAAGGGAAAAGGTCATTTACCTTGGAGCTTATCAAAAATATGAGAATGTGAAGAATTCATGTCTTCCATCATTTTCTCCCATTGCTCTTTGAGGTTGTTTAGAGCCATGTGCTCAAGTGTGATCTTTGAATGCATATAATAGATGTTGTCTGCTACAGACATCTCGGGACTTCCTATCAGTTGCCTTGCAGAACTGATATGCTATTGGAGCAACGTAATATTTGGCAAAAGTTGAGCTTGTAGCTCGGTTACTTCTTCCTTGAAATGTGTTTCTACTTCTCATAGCTCATGCCTTAACCTTTTTACCTCAATTATTTTCTCATAATGCAGTTTGACTACATTGTCTCCATTTATGGTTAGGCTACTAGCACTATTTTCTAGGTCTGTCTCTAGCTTTGCTATATTGTCACTATTTTCCTTAGGAACTTCTCTATTGTGCTCAACTTTTGAATCAAGGTTATAGCTTCATATATGATGGGGTCTAATTCAAATATGAATTCTGATAGCTTTACCTTGTTTACTGCCACTTCTTGGCTGATGTTCTCTATTAGCTTATGTTGGTACATCATTTTGGCTCTCTCCTCAATTGCCTTCTCAGCATCAATGTTCTGAGTTGTGATTGGATCAGTGAGGGTAGCTAGTTGATCAAGTATAGGCTTGTTTTGATCAATGTCAACATCGGGCACTATTTGATGTAGTATGTCTCATGTTGTCTCTAGTACCATGGAGTGTCTGTGTTGTTTCTTCATCTTTTCTTGCAATGCCTTCCTTTGGCATATCTCTCCATATTCTTGTAATGTGTCAATGTCAAGTGTAGAGGGGTCACACTTCAGTATTTCAATGATTTCATCTAGTGTAACCCCTAACTTTTTCTTCTTTGTCTTCTTCTTCTTCTTCTGTGACTCAGTAGAATGTAGCACCATTGCCAATTTCTCAACCTTTTCTTTTGTGCTTGATGATGTGACCTGTTGTGCTTATTTTTGTTGTTTGGCATTAGTTTGATCTCATTGGGTGTCTGTAGACGTCTCTACATTGACCTTAGTATCATCAGTAGCACTCTTATCTATTTTCTTAGGAGTACCATCTTTTGGTTTGTCTCCTTCATTGGTGTCCTTTGCATCATCATTCTTCGTTTCTTTATTCTTGTCTTGAGTCTCTGCATCTTTGTCCTTATCTCCTTCTATAACCTTGTTAGTGTTGGTTACATCTTGAGTATCTTTGATGTCTTGCTGACCATTAGTGTTTTCCTTGTTAGCTTCTTCTCTTGCATCCTTTGGAGTATCCTTCTCTGGTGATTTGCTTGTTTCTTGCAGGATATTGATAGCTTGTATCAATATAGGCATGTTGCCTGGAATATTCAGTTGTGTAGTATCAATTGTTGTGTCATGTTCATTGGTTGTGTCTTTTGTAACAGTGACATCTTCATCCTTATTGATTTCATATTTTGGGTCATCAGTAATGTCAATGACATTAGTATCAACAATGTTATCATTTGTGGTATCATCCCATGTTTCATCTGCAACATCTAGAGCCTTGTTTCCTATTGTACCATCCTCTTCTTTATCTAACTCAATGGATGTATCATCTTTAGTTGCCTTGCCAACACATTTTTATTGAAGGTCTTTGTTAGGGCTTACCTCCTTAATAGGTCTGTTCATGATTTTGCACCATTTCTTGTGGCTATCCTTTTCAAGTTCAATTAACTTGCCTTCAAGAAACTTATATGCCCTCAACTTTGGTGAGAATTCCTTGTTGTGTTTCTCCATCATCTCATCTATCTTTACCTTCTTAGATTTTGGTGGCATTAGAGAAACAAGTACTCTCTCTCTCTCTCTGATCTCTTTCTCATTTTTCAATATGTCCAACGGGAGGATAATCTATCAAAGAGTTCCCTTGGTACATAACTTCCCTCAAATTTCATTGGTACATATTTGAAGTTGTACATATTAGCTATCATGGCTTCCTCAACTTTATTCTGATCGTCTTGATTTAATTTCTGCCATTTTCTAATGTGTGGATCTATAACAGATCCAGAATTTGAAATATAAACACAAATATCATCAATAGTGTCAGGTTATTTTACCTTAACATTTTTTGCCTCTATGGCTTCATCTTGCTTGGTCTCTTCTATGTCTTCTTTGGTTCTGATGAATTTTCTACCCTTCTTGTTTTGTCCTCTTTTCAGTGCGGGAGCTTTCCTCTTGTATGTCCTAACCTTTCCTTTCTTTAGAGGTGAAGGAGTAGATTCTTTGGATGTTTAGCTTCTAGTCCTTGAAGCAGCTATTGTCCTTGGTTTCTTAGATGGTGGGGGAGGTGGCAAATCTAAATCTATTTCCTTGGAGTCATTCTTTTCTTCATCTTTATTGACAGATAGCTATTCTTCGATTTCCTCCTCTTGTTCAGCTTCTTCACCTTCCTCAACTTCTTCCTCAGTTACTGATAGAATCTTCTTGAGATTCTTTACCATTGTTAGATTTAGATCATAATATATGGCTTTTAATTTTCTTTTATAAATTGAATATATATATATATATATATATATATATATATATATATATATATATAATCTCAATATATATTTAATATTTAATATTATGTTGTATGAATGAAACTTGCATTGTGTGTTCTATATAATTGTTTCTCATCAACCAGAAAATGAGTACAAATATAAGAGATATAATGATATAGAGGCATGTCTCCTTGAGGAGACATGACTCTATATAATTGTCTCTTCAATATATAAATTAGAAACCAATAACATAAATTGGTATTTACTAACCCCATTATATACAGTGACTTAAGTAATACGAATGGTATTATACAACTGTTATCTAAAATAACATGATCGATATTACAAATGGTAATACTCAACCGACTCATTACTCCCCCCAATAGGTGTCTCATCCCTATCGACACCCGTTCAATATTAGACTTAAACAATATCAATTGGTATAACACAACCGATATTAATCAAGCGATATGAATCTATAATGCCCTGCCAGGGAACCCAGGAGAACTTAACCTAAACACGACACTAAGTTCACGGAATAATTTTTTTAAAAAATGTTTACAAAAAATATTAATAGCAATGCGGAAGCAACACAATGAAGTACATGACATACATGAAATACAACTCATACATGATTAACATTCCTCGAGCGTTCCTTGACGTAGAATTACTTAAACAACTAATCTATGAATACAAATATAAGAACTGACATAAAGGTTACATAATCTGAAACCAATTACATACATCTCATAATAAATATTACATATACAACTGATATCATAAGGTATACTACCTAATCAACATCCACTGCACAATTTGCAGGGTATGTAATAATACATAATAAACAATACAATGCATCCTCTAAGGATGATAACCAATATAAACATATGGTATAAATACACAACTCAAATAACTGAGAAAGTCTCCAAAAGACTATGAAGATGAAACTGCAACAAGGAACATCCAGGCATGAAGAAGAATCCGTCAGAATCTCAATGGTAATAATAATCACTACCACCCGACCACGTGGAACCAAAGGTCCACTCCCACCGTGCTAAGGAGCTAGTAACAGGCCCATCACACGGGGTATACAACAAGAACACAAACACCAAGGTATACATGACCTCATACTCCAATGCAAAGGAAGATCCTAGAAGCACTCTAATCCCAAACAAGGAACACTAAACAACACCAAAAGTAACTGACACACGTAGGATAACCTAAGCTGTATATAGGGAAGTGTCATCACATAAGTCCAACCTTGAAGGTAACCCTAGTAGTACCTCTTGACCCTGGCCTCCAAGTGACATTATGTGGCTCGGTGATCCTTTCATGAAGACAAGGATCCCAACTCCCATCCTATCGTGTGACAACACTCGAGGAATGGGTAGAGACTCAGACATCTTATTAATTCATTTTAAACCCCTTTAATGTAACATATTTTCACTTATTAAGTAACTTGCCAATGGGTTTACCTAGTAACCGCTTAGGGTCGTGAACCCCCATTGCAAGCCACTTCCCCACTCTACACTTAGTTAACCTACCTAGGCTCGAGATCAAGATATGAACATATACATAATTACAAAATGCATCCTACTCATTCAGGAGCACATAAGTTCTCA